>JAUMHD010004819.1:0-13434 GCA_032359135.1 Ulvella scutata
TGAAGTGGTGGATGTTTTGTGTTGGTTGATTTTGGCTATTTGGGTTCATGCCTATTTACTACCTTTCCGGTTTGTAAGAAACTGAGGAATTGTTCTATGTACCAGCCCCTAAGACGAATATTTGGCCGAACCAAATATTTTCCCCTATTTCTTAAAAGCAACCCTGGCACCCTTTTGGCTATGCGGTTTCGTAACTATTCACTACCTTTCCGATTGGTAAGTGAATAGGCATGATCCCAAGTACCCAAAAAAAACCAACACAAAAGAACCTCCACTTCACCCGAACGGCACAACAGCAACATAAAAAAAGTATTTCCCAGCAGGGGGGCGCACATATCCTTCCAGAATCTTAAGAAGGAAGACTGCTCAACTGCAGCAGTTTGAGATCTTACAAACGCTGCTGCAAGCATGTCGATTGGCCCTTGGCCACTGTTCTGCTCTTGCAGGCGCATGCGGCTCATCGCCGATTTCAGCGCATGCATTGCCAGAGCCCTCGAGATCGTGCCGTCTGCAGACAACGCCAAAGACACAGACTGGGCAGAGGGGGCGGCATCACCCGCCACGTGGAAGTTCACTCCGAAGACCGATTTCAGCGCCGATGTGGCTTGGGCGCGATCCGGTGGAATCGCGATGGAGTCGGGTGGTGCATGCATGGGCTGCATGCATTGCGAATATTTTTGCGGCTGCAGAGTATAGTTCCAAACAGTAAAGATGCAGCGTGTCGGTGTTTTTAGAGAATATTACAGTGTGAAAATAGGTCATTTGTGACAAATTAGAGTTTAGGGAATGGGAACTGCTGGGCAGAGGAAAGAGATCTACCAAAAGTACATCGAAGTAAAAAAATCAACCTAATCGGTAACCACCTAGTAACAGATACCAAAGAACATAACGTGCATTGATGAAACGAACCAACAATTGAAAAATGAACCCCTGACATGACGGGTGAACCAACACATGGTGCGAAATGAAAAGGTATGCTCTGTATGCAACACGTTGTCTGTTCTCAAATGTCAGAGGGCAGGAATACGGCCCAGGGTCACTGATCACCAGTGTCGCTGAGTAAGATAGAACAATCCTGATTATTTTGGACTATTTTTTGGGTGTGTGACCTGACAAATGAAGCGAAACTGGTGATCACTGCCCAGGATACAAGCAGACAAGCAAACAAGCAAAGAACGCAGAACAAAACCCCCCATCAGCTGTGTGGTGCATGCATGCTAGCAAGCAGGGTACAAGCCGCGGAAATGTGTGAAATGTGTACCCCATCCCATGCGAGCACGTGCCATGGGAGATGAGTGGCACATCCCATTGTAGAGCTACAGCAGGTTTCCAGGAAAATCATGAAGCCTCTCAGTACTTGTTTTCAAGGTGCAAAGGAAACAAAAGCGCCCTAAACCATGTCACCCCATCCCCCAATGTGTCACCTCCTCTGAGGTGTTCTTTCCATCGAACCATGATATGAGACCAACAGGGAGCACTGATCACCAGTGTCGCTTAGTTAGACAGAACAATCCTAATTATTTGGGACTGTTTTTCGGGTTTGTCACCTGACAAGTGAAGCGACACTGGTGCTCACTGACAGGGAGTAAGGTGCATGCATGCATGCATTCTGGAGGTCCAAAATGGTCAAGGAAAGAGTTCCTCACCGCAACTTGAAGTGGTGGATACATTGTGTTAGTTGCTTTTGGCTATCTGGGTTCATGCCTATTCACTACCTTTCCGGTTTGTAAAGTTCCTCACAGCATCTTCTTCGCCCAAATTTGCCAATCTGCAGAGTTCTAGTGCAATCGAACATTCTAGAAAGTATAGAAAGAAGCTCTTGAACTACTCTTTCTTGAAAGCGATTGTTGACTGTATTGTTTCATAGCGCATACTACGTTGCCGGTTTGTAAGCCAATATGCTTAGTACAGCATGCACAAAATAGCGTTATAGGGAGACGAAAGTGGGCCTGGGTCGATCATGACGGCCTGTACATTAGGTCGCAAGACAGAAGTTCCTTGAGAACAGCCTTGCATGGGAGTTTGTAGAAACCGAAAAGGCAGTGCATATGCATGCACCCAAATAGCCAAAAGCAACAAACATAAAGTATCCACCACTTCACATGGTAGTAAGTTCAGCAGCGTTTATACGTTTATAAATCTCAATAAGTTTAAACCCTCCAGCAACCCTCTCCCTTGCTGGCACAAGCAAGAGAGAGAGCGAGAGACAGGCAGACAGACAGACAGGCAGACAGATAGACCGAGAGAGAGGGAGAGAGAGAGTTGATAAACACACCAGTTTCCAGTCTAGAAAGTTCCTGATCCACTGGGGAGTCACTGGTGGACGTGGCTGCCGTCTGTGAACTCTTCTAGCCCCCCTGGCACCCGCTGGGGCTGCGCCCAGCCCGGGTGCTCCCGCGCCTCCCATTGGCAAACCCCCCACAGCCCCCCCCGGCGCCATTCCATCTAACAGAGCCTGCAGAAGGTTGCCCGTAGCCTGCTGCGACGCAGGGGGTGGCGTAGGGGTGCTTGCTGGGGCCCCGGCATGAGCCCCAGAGTTCTGAAGAAGCTCGAGAAAGGCAGATGCGAGGTCTGAGACGTTTCCGGCTCCGCCAGGCGCAGCAGCGGCCGTTGCAGAAGCACCTGTTGGTTGCGCTGTGGCCGGGGGTTGCGCTGAAGGCTGGGCTGGTGTTGCTGATGTGCTTGCGCCTGGTTGTTGGCTGTTCTGCAGCAAACACTCGTCATATTACATGTGGGTAGAGAGCCTAGCTTGATTCCCTGTCGTTGCTTCGGTAGTGGCGTGTCCTGTGTCGTTTGTGCGCGGTCGAGCTAAGTTGTCATGCGATGATTTGCTGGTACATGAGCCATTCTATGGAGTTATGCCTGTAACTTTACACACATATAACATCGCATTACATCGCATCCCACAGCAAACCATACGCATCACATACGAGAGCTTTCATAGTACATCACAAACAGTTGGGATTAGGGGCTGTGTGTACATACTTTCTGGGTTGTACTTGGGTCCTTGCCCCTGTTTTGCCCCTTTATTTCCCCTTCATTGCATTTTGGCTCGTTGATCAGTTGCATTAAACACAGCACATTGAAAGCTAAACTTGCTATCTTTCAGCGCATCAGAGAGTACGACAATTTATCAAATTGCAGACATAACAGCTACATCACTTGAACTCAGGGCCTGTATGTGAATTATTGGTCCTTCCAGACAAGCAGACTTTGCATCGCAAAGTACGTGCTGCTCAACACAATCTGGAGTCCTGAATCGCAGAGTTCATGTACGTCTGACAGCCTCATGTTTCATGAGGAATTCCATACAACTGCGGCGGTGTGCACTTCTGGGTTATTATGTTGCTCCTACATTCTGTTGATCATTCATTGTACCAGAGACAGGGATCAGGACCTGCACGGCTCCTATCATCTTCGATGGTGATGAATACAGATTGTCTTGCACAATATTGTAGGGAACACGTTCTCTGCAATATTCTGCTCATGCTGGCCATGGAAGGTTCTACACTGCTGGTGCCATTATGGTGGACACAGAATGATGACAGTGTGCACTTAATGCGTGCATCCTCTCGTGTGTCTGTCCAAGAGTAGTGCAGTACACGTTCTGTGCTGTTCGAACAAGCGGTTCGCTGCTTGGTTTTCTGCCAACCAAACTGCCTTGTAGGCTTGCAGCACTACATAGCAGTGAGCTCAGTACACTAGGATGCTAATTATCAAGTCGATCATGCATGCACAAGCTTATTTTTGCCACACAACATGTGTTGAGTCCGAAGCGGAGATGATCGAAGAGCTGCTAGACTGCACAGTGAAAGCATGCTGCGGCACGGGCATGTGAGAATTTTATCGCTCCGGGGTTGCTTAACAGGTGCAGTTGTTCCAGGAACAGAGAGATCGTGCCTGTCCAGGAGACCTGCCAGTCCGGGCTGCCTTGCTTGCGGACTCTGCACCACCTCCACCTCTTCAGTGACAACACAGTCATCACATTTGAATCATAAGAAGCTTTGAAGGTAAGTGCAAAACAGTAATGTGCCGTTTGGACGATTCGAAGCCAGAATTAAAAGGTAGCTAGTCGAACCTGCATCGGTGTCTGGAGACCCACCACCGCTGTCTTCCAGTTCCCCATCTGCTCCTCGCTTACCTCCAGAAACATCCTGTCCCTGCAAGACATGCAAAGCTTGCGCACCTTGCACCTGTCGTTTGCGTTCAAGTTCGTGGTGTAAGTGCACGTATGGTCTCGCGCTGACTGGCTAGTAGCTGTTCATGGACGTGGAAGCGATGAAAAAAAGCAACAAGCGTGTGAACATACCAGGGACATGGCAATGGCTGCCTGCAGTTCCAGGTCTTCATGTGTGTCGAGCTGCTCGTCAGCCATCTCGAGTCTTCCTCTTCCGCGAAGCCGTTCAGTCAACACCTACCCGATCGCTGCGTATACAATGAAGCCGTTGCAATATTTTATCTTTGTAACCGGTTTACCATGCGCTTGCGTAGGGCTAAAGTGACACAGGTCAGCCTCGAAGTGTGCTACGGGAGTCCAGCAGTGCTATGCTACCCTTATATGAGACTGAAAAGGGCCACCAACACAGCTTTCAGCGGAAAAGTGCTTCAGAATACTAATTTCTTGAAGCAATCCTCTCAGAAGATTCTTATGGCGCTCGTGCCTTCAATAAGTGCACACACACAACTCGTCAAATATACACCGCCAGAGATACATCCTGTGGAGCCTGTGTCGTCGCATCTTGGATCAGAGCAATGGAATGCTGACACCATGGCATTTGCCGCGTTTCTGGATGCACGATGATTTTCTTCAATGAATTCATAACCGTTCTTATTGAATTCACGCACGCTGAACCCACCTTCTAGCCACGTGCAGAGCTGCATGGGACACCGTTAATTTCAAGGGATGTGTCAGATCTATTGAAATGGGTACACTTTGTTTTTGTTGTCCCTTCTTCTTGTTCTACTTGGTGTCTGTGCTTCTCTCTGCAGCGAATCGTCATCTTTTTGTTGCAAGTACCGCCTCAGTACGTTTGTGAGCAATTTATGCTTTCCCATGTCCGCAGGGATGTAGAATCTTTGCGGCTCTGTTGCGCTGGGTCATGTACAGCTGGACATGTGCAGGTAGACCTTCTGGGATAGTGATGCAGCAGCACAGTTAGCACCATACATAATGCAGCTTTATAGCTTTAGAAATCTATCTGATGCAATTTTCTTGGTGGTTGCGCTTACTTTGGCCGTGTCTAGCTTTCTTCTCATCGCAAGTACTCTGGTAGACCACCTCCGCAACTACAAGTATCCTACTCTGCAAGTACGGCTTCCTTCTTCTGTTCACGCTGGCTTTTGGTCGCAGCGACGTGTGAATAGCCGCTCGTACGAGTGCATTCAGCGCCACCCACATCCACCCACAGCTATGCAACAGCATTGAGCGCAGCTCTGCTGGCCAGCTCCTGCTCCCCAAGTAGCCATACCAGCATATGTTGGTGTTTGGTAAGATGAAGGGCATTGCATCGTTCCCAGTGCCCGCCGTTTCGAACATCAGAGATTGTGTACAGAGACTGTGTGTGTGTGTGTGTTTCCGTCAGTCCTGGCGCCGAGCAGGCACGTAGCAGCTGCACAGGTCTCTGTTCCTTACAAATTTATACGTGTATCTACATCACGGAAGCTGAAATAGTACCCATACCATGAAGATGAGAAAGTGACGCACATACTCAAATGTTGCAACAATTATCTCAAATATCTGGAATCGGTGTGTATGTACTCAACACTTTCAGTGCGTGTCAAGTACTTAACTGCATGCAGGCATGCTGCATGCGCATTCTGCTGCTGGCACCAATCTATGCCATCGCATCGTGGCTCATGATGGTGTTCCTTCCAGTTTCTGGGTATATCGAGGTTCTCAGAGATGCGTACGAAGGCTATGCGCTGATTTGCTTCTGGGTCATGCTGGTTCTGTGGTGTGGTGGCCAGCGCCGTGTCATCGAGGTCATGGCAAGGGAAGAGAAGCTGGCATGTTACCTGTGCCCCCTCGTTCAGAACTTTGGCTGTGGCTTGCCAGTGTTCAAATGGTGGTCTTCGTCGTCGTACTTCAGGCGTGTTCTTCTATTATGTATTGTCGTCCCACAGCCCTGCTGTATGTGCAGCTTAGTTGTGTTGCGTAAGGTACAGTCATCACAGAGTTTACCATTAAGCGTTAATTTGGGACTAATGCGGTTGAAACCTTCCCTGGGCATGGCATGGGTGCTGATTACTTGTCGTGTCTTCCTACCGGTTGAAAAGTCAGCGATATTGCCCTGTGATGTCAAGAGAGGTACCTGCTACTTGGCCTGAGAACATGGTCGCAGACGACACAAGTGCTCTGGAAGCACAGGGTGAGAAGCAAACATTGTAGCATTGAACCAAAACATCATGTGAGTTGCTTTTGGCTGCATTTTGATTTCAAACCGACAAGGTAGCGAATAGGCATGAACCCGAATAAAAGCCAAACGTTACGAACACAAATGAACCACCACGTCACTCGAATGGCACCACAGCACCGTCACGACAGTCTTTCCCAGCAACATGTTTCAGTGGTCAGGGACGTTAGTTTCATCAACAATAGGCAAGACCAGATGCTCGTAATACCTATGTTTGGATACCTATGCTATCTCTCAGTGAATCTCTTCCAAGGCCACCTGATACAGCCTCTGATCACTTTGTTCAAGTCATCAGCTGCTTTATGTTGTTGGTGTGGGCGACATGCTGACGCTTGCAATAGTATGTGCATTGCCGCTTCTGTACGCTTTCGTTTCGTTCTTTTTCTTTGTGGCGTTTTTTCCTCTGTACATGTACTACCTTTCCGGCTGGTAAGGGTACAGCAGTACCAATTGGTACTACGAACAAATCCTGTGAGGTGAAAATGCGTCCATACAATGAAATCAGATGATGCTGGTTAGTCCGAACTTCTGGACAGGAAGAACTAAATCAGTGGAGTCACATATTTGGGTTCGTGTTAACGAGATTGCACTGTGTTTTCAAATTTGTTCGTTTCAAAGTGAATAATTTCCACTTGAATGCTACACAAGCGCAAGCCAAGTCATTCGCCACATCGTCCGCCACAATGTCGCAGCGGTGAGACAAAATAGTTGCTTCAGCGAAGTGTATTTTTTGAAGGCGCGGTATGTAGAACAATTTAGCGGTTTTGGGTCCATACCTATTCACTTCCTTTCGGGTTTGGTAACGTACAACAATTCATTACTTTCTGATGAGTTTTACGGGGTAACTTCCGCTCGAAACAACGAAGTGTTTCGGCCCAGGCCGATAACTCGGCACTAAAATCAACCCTGGAAGCGCTCGCCTACCTGTACACTGCTCAAACGTACTCAGCTCAAACATACTGAGATGTGCTACAGGTTTCTCAGAATAGGAGTCACGCAGCTGATGGTGGTGAAGCCAGTGATCGCAGTGCTCTGCGCCACCATGGCCACTTACGGCACCCCTAGCCACCCCCGCATCCGCCAGCTCCGCCTGCTCGTCCTTGTCTCCACCTCCTTCGCCATGCACTCCATATTCACCGTCTACATGGCCACGAAACCCTACATGAGAGGGTTGCGCGCGAGCCGAAAGTTCCTGTTAATTAAAAGCGTTGTGGCCATCATTCTGCTGCAGCAGTTTGCCGTAAACGCGGCGCTGTCGATGGGCGTCATCCCTGAAGGCCGGTACGGGTACACCGCAGAGGATCGGGCAAAGAGGATGTATTGCACGCTCACCATTATGGAAATGGCGGTGTTCAGCTTGCTGTTGTCGTACTCCTTTAGCCACACATCGATGGTGTTGCCGGAAAGTGCGGGTGGCAGCAAAACGCCTTTGAAGGGAGGAGGAGTGTCGGCCTCCAAAGGTGCAGATTCTTGGATCATAAACACGTCGGGAAAATGTTCTATGATTCTGCATGGCGTAAGAATGTTTTTTACTTCTGCATGGCGAAGAAGGTTCAAAAAATCTGCAAGGCGTACGAATGTTCTATACTTCTGCAGGGCGTAAGACAGTTCTAGAAATCCGCTGTGCACACGACATTGTTATTTCCTTTTGCAGCTGCAGTTGAAGTGAAATGTGTTCTGGGTAGACGGAATGCCGCAGAAGGAACAATTCCTTCCGCACAAGGAACCTTCTATTTGTGCACATCTCAATTTCCTTCCATTTTCGGTGGTAATAGAATTCAACGGTCCACTAATACCTCTTCCGTGTTTTCTAAAGCAAACCCAGGTCTCACAACCGTCGGTGTCTACAGGTGCGTCACCGGCATCAGCAGCACCACCGCATCCGCAGGCTCCCCAAGCCACAACCACAGCATCAGCGTTCTTCGAGCTAGTCATGGGGGACTCCAGTGCCACCGCCACGCGCAAGCTTGCAGCGTCCCTGCCGCACCCAGAAGCCGTGTCCCTCCTGCCGGTGCTGATACTATGGGATGTTTTATTAATGGGCCGCGTGGAAGAGGTTTCGGCGCTTTCCGGAACTGCCGGGCTTCCGGTCGAGGCTGACGATGTCTCGCTGATTAATAGTAGTCTAGATTTAGAGAGTTCGCCTGTAATCGTAAGTAACCTTGTGACAATTGGTAGTGTAGGAGAGTATTCAGGGGGAAATAGCACAGTCTCTGAAAGGGTAGGGTCCCTTGTGGGAGCATCACAGAGGTGCAGCTTGAACGGGGCTACCAGCTCGGTTTTGTCCGTTGAGGAGGGAGTGGCTACGAGGGACTCCCAGCAGCATGCAGTGTCCACAGGTGGAATTTGGTCTGTTTTGGGGCTGCCAGCTGCGTCGTGGCCTCGGCACGCTGCGAGGGTTCTTAACAAGCGATGACATGATAAAGAATGTTGTAGAATGTGGGTTAGGTGGCACAGACAGGCGCATTGGGGTGGTTGTTCGTCTGTGGTTGGTCTTGCGGCGTTGACTGGACAGTTGTCGAGTATGGGGTGAGAATGGGAACGTGCAGAAGAATGAGCTGTTGTAACAATGCATGCTGTAGGATGAATGTTGCAACGTTCGAGCAACGTGCAAGCGCACAAGCCGGTGAGCGATGCATTCATTGTGATGCTACTCTGCTCCAGCACCGTTTGAGAGTCAGGGATCGTTGCGAAGTGTTGTTGGAGCGTGTTGTGTTGGTTGCATGCCTCATGGCAGCCACTCAGCAATCAGCCGCTTTACAGGTGGCATGCTCTTTGAGTACTGGTAAACTGTTAGTAAAAAGTACATGTATAGTGACACAGATGTCATCATGTACGTACGTGTACGGCATTGAGGTACATGAAAGTGCAGTCATGGTACATGAAGCTGCATTGGCACAGAGCACCAGGCGTATATGTGTGCGTGGCAGTCAAGGCCCTCTTGCCGGGCCTGCCTGACGCTACTACCGACGCCACGTCTACTTGCGGTTCGTAGCCCCCCTCGCAAGATCCATATCAACCCTTGCAGGATCCATATCCACCCTAGCAAGATCCACATCAACCCTTGCAGGATCCATATCAACCCTCGCAAGATCCATATCAACCCTTGCAGGATCCATATCAACCCTTGCAGGAGCCATATCCACCCTCGCAAGATCCACATCAACCCTTGCAGGATCCACATCAACCCTCGCAGGATCCATATCAACCCTTGCAGGATCCATATCAACCCTAGCAAGATCCCTCGCAGGATCCATATCAACCCTCGCAGTATCCATAGAACTCCAATGCTGCGGAGTTGAGCCGCCAGAGAGGTCCTCTGAGGCGATTGGGTGGCTACAAGCAGCAACAGGCGCCGCCACCTTTCTACCGCACGCGGCCCCAGCGTGCTGCTGCGTCTCACATGGAGCCTGCTGGCTGCTGTAGTCTTCAAACACTCCTTTGCGGAGGAGCCCTTCTCTCCATGTTCTGAAGCTGCGCAAGTTCTGGTCTACCATGTCCTGCATGCAAAGAAAGATATTCCTGCAACAGTTCCGGTATGATTCGGGCCGTTATTTTCTCAGGCGAAGAGTCCTGGGCAATGTTCTGTTACTGTACTGATACAGTAGAGTCACTTTAACTCTTACCCCTATGTGCACTAAAAAACCGGTCGGGTTAGGACGAGAACGAGATAACGCATCGCATTTTGGCTTAATGTTGCTGTTTTGTGCAGCAAGTTCTCGTGCGAGTTAGGACGAGTACAAGTTAACGTGGTACGAGGTATTGTCGCTGTCCTGTTCTCATTGTAGTGTTTCCATTCACTACAACGAGTCGTGGGAGTGAGGAGCGGGCAATAAAAGGGGCCCCTTTTTTTAGGGGCTGAAGGTGGAAAACCTCCTGAACAGGGTATCGTTTCAAGCTGAAAGAATGGCAAAGTGGTACGAAACGAAACGTATCGACGAGAAAAGGTGTCCTAATAACGCCTTGAGCGCACTTGCGGCACATAAAATATGCGGAAAATGTATTGATGAGCAAAGAGTGTTGGGAAAGACTTTTGTGATGGTGCTGCAGTGCCATTCGAGTGAACTGGTGGATACTTTGTGTTGGCTGCTTTTGGCTACTTGTGTTCATGCCTATTCACTACCTTTCCGGTTTGTATAAGAAGAATGATGAGCAAATGTAGATCAGGAAAACGATGAACAAGGAATGTAGCGGTCAAACAGCCCAACTATGAACATAAACTTTGAATTGTAGTAGGAAACACTTCAAGACCTATTACTCCAGCACAGAAGACGCCCTTCTTTGGTATGGCGTGGTGCCCAATTAGTGTTCTTCATGATCACCTTGGAGAAACAGGATGCAGGCGAATTCAAATATCTCCATGCGTTTCCAAAACCCCCGGAAAGATTCAAAATCGTCAACTCGGTTCGTACCTTCGACAGGGCAGAGTAACCATATTCTAGAAGGTATCCAGCTACTAGTACGGAAGCATGGTGCATCACAATGTCGGTACATGAGTGACCACAGCCACACATGACGTTCCAGAAGGGAGTTGCGCGGCCAGTTTTGCAGAACTGCATGTGTCCAGCTTCTGGAAGCTTCAGCCGAGTTAGCGGGAGTGGCTGTGGGGCCTTTTCGAAGCAACGCTGTAGGAACCCTAGTGCTGCAGGGGCACACACTGGAGACCTCATGCCTTCTGCATGCATGACTAGAGTCAACACGAAGAATGCAAGAATCACACATGATCATATTCATGTCCACGCTTCAACATGACGTGTGACGCAGAGGAATCAGAGCTGTGGTGTTTGGTGCATCGCTGCAATACTTGGTTTTACTATCAGCCTGTCACAAAGCCAAAACTTGGCGACTAAGAGCCCAAGTATCCAACCTCGAATTGTGTGTTCACCCAGGAATACACTTGAATGGCACAACAGCACCATCACGATGCTGGCATTATTCCTATCTGCGAGGCTGGATACAATCTTTGCTTGGGACGGGATGTGTGTTCACATGGACTCTGTCTATTGCGTCCAGCTGTACAGTTATTGAATCCAATCGGTGTATAACTACCTTTCTCCTGGGCACGGTGCCTGGGCACGGTGCCTATGCCAACTGAAGCTGGATGGCACCTGTTCCACTACGACCAGCTACCACGCAAGGATACGGGGCGAAACAATAAATCGTACCTAGAACAGCATAGCGATCTTTAGGAACGTGGTAGGAGGATCCCGGAGGAGCAACTGCGTCGATAAGGACAGCAGTGACAACCGTGGCATGCTGCAGCTGTTTGAATGCTATCCAACCTCCTCTTGAGTGACCAGCTGCTATGATTGTGGACCAATCTGGTGGGACACTTTCGTCTATAAGGGAGTCTTGTAGCTGCTTCCTTACCCAATCAAGCACTCTGGGAAGCGCGTGCGCCTGTACTTGCCACTTACAGACATATAAAGCACCATTATTCAAATGACAACGGATTGAGCGACGAGTAATATAGCAAGAATGACATTTACGTACCTCTACGTCGAAATTTGTGGCTTTTAAGCGTGGCAGATTGTATTGCACCACGACGAAGCCGAATGATGCAAGCAGGCTGGAGTACTGCTGGTACATCTTCTCTACAAGCTGCAGACCACGAATTATATCAGTACACTCCAGCCAACGATGTTTTTACCTTAACAGTCACGTCTTGGCACTTTTTGTGGGCCTGCGGGCAAGTGCACACCAGGAATCCGTTATGTAGAAGCACAACGGGTGCCCTCTCTATGCAATCCGTTGACGAGCATTTAGGCAGAGTTACTAGGCCGCAGGTGATCTCAAATCCTACTTCCTCCGCAGAAGCACCTGGCAACCGTGTGCTGAGAACTTCGTACGGTGGCTGCCAATCGGGGCCTGAAGCTGTGCAGTCACAGACGGCCAGCATTACCAAGAGCACAGTCAGATGGAGTAACATTCGACTAGTATACAAACAGGTAGCTTTGTCACATACTCGGCAGCTATGCAGAGGCTCCCTGAACTCCTAAAGGTTGAGCTGTGGTCGACAACTTCCAAGCGAAGGTGAGTGGGCCCACGGATACACACTGTTCTAGCCCACGCGCCGAATGTCAAATTTCTCGCTTTGTATCTTGGATGTCGCGCAAGGGCATGCCAGGTGCCTGATTAGCTTCGTCTGGGAGGTCACGTGAACCGTTGCGGTGACTCACTGACGAATGTTCCAAATTGGAAAAACCGCTTCTTGGAAACCAACAGGTAAATGTCAGCAGCTGTGCAAACACTGTCTCAGCATGGCTATGAGTTACAACACGGCTTCACAGCTACGAACTCTATACTCTGTCATATAAAACGTGGATGGAAGCTTGTAAGCGGGTAGTTGTAGGCCCCGGAAGCGGCTGTTGTGGAAAGCGAAGAAATACCTATCAAAGTCCGTCTGCATGCTGTTCATGACCTCGCTCATGAGTTGGCTTGCAGTCCCGTGGTCATACATGTGGGACCTTCCAAGACCAGTGTCATCACACTCCTGCACAACATGCAGAAGGCTGTCAAGTCTTGGCTCATGAACTCCTCCATGTTCCCCTGTACCTTGGTTCACACTACTGCCTAGTCCTCCCATAAAGTATCTTGAAGGTGGTTTGTAGTATGTTGTACGAGTGTTTGCAGGCCAGTTTGACTCCTGATGTCCGTGTTCTTTTGTACAGAAAGGCCAGTTGTCACAAACCACTTAATCTCCACCTGGTCTTGGATCCACGACCTCGTATTGATGTTGCAGCTGAAACAGTGGAGAGCGTGAATCAGACGAACAATTTGATTCGATCCCTGGTTGGTTCTAGCTAGCCAGCTCTTGCTACTGAGCCATTTGTTGAGTTGTGCTATTTGGGTTCTTCGCATTCACTGCCTTTCCATGTTGAGATTGCCTCCTAATTCAGAGCTTCAAAAAAGAATGTGTCCTGATTTCAGTCCTTTGGTATGCTATGCGGTTGGCGCGCGTGTGTCATGCGATCTGCTCAGGCTAGCACTAGGGAGCCTGCTGATGCTCACTTGCAGGGTG
>JAUMHD010004830.1:0-13430 GCA_032359135.1 Ulvella scutata
TAATAGTGACGAAACACAAAGCCACGACCACGAGCCAGGGCACAACTCAGATACTGCCTACTGATTCGCAACCACAAGATTTAAAGTATAATTGTGAAAACTACGATTCAATCAAAGACGATTAATCCTGGAAAACCCGATCAATGCATTAGTTTCTAGTGTAATAAACGGAACAGACACGACACAGGGTGGTGTGCAGATTGGCAACGCACACTTACAGTTCAGCTCAGTGCTAGAAGCACTGGTGCTCTATACTCAAAACAATGAGTCAAGCATCAAATCTGATTAGCCATGTGCATTTGTAGCCTATAGCCACAATTCACCATACCATGTATTCACAACAATTTCAAAGAATGTAACTCGTGTTGCATAGGGGCTTGAACAGGCGTTCACGATTAATTTCCAGCCCTGAGAACGATTGATTTGCGTTGACTGTGCAAGGGCAAGGGCAAGGGCAAGGGCAAGGGCAAGGGCAAGGGCAAGGGCAAGGGCAAGGGCAAGGGCAAGGGCAAGGGCGAAGATGCAAGGTGAGGTGATGTTAGGCCAAGACAGGTACCTCACACTGGTGACAGGACACAGAGCTGCGCACGTTACACACCACCACATGTGCGGGTGGTGGGCAAGACCCTCCTGTCCGGCCTGCCTGTTCCCTGAGCCGAAACTGCTTCCACTTGCGGCGTCTAAGAGCCCCCCCCAATCCCTTGCGACTGTGGCCCTTCCCCGCCGCCTCTCCCCCCCCCCCCCCCGGACCTCCCCTACGCTGCTCTGCCACACCACCTTCCACCACGCCCCCCCTGCCGGCACCATCCCCGGCACCGCCCCATCTTCCTTCTGCCCCACCCCATCCCCTGCCAGCTTCATCCTCTTGCCTACCCCTGCCGCCCCCCCCCCCACGCCGCATCTTCCCTGCCCCTCTCTTCCTTCTTCCTTGCTGCCTCCCGTTGCCCTCGCCATTGTCTGCGCACCTCTATTTTGCCAGCGCCAGCGCCACCGGCTTCCAGCCGCCGTTCACGTCCGTTTTCTGTTGCCAAGCCTGCCGGCGGGCACCACACACGGCACGGCACGCCCCCGTCGAGGTGTCGTGAGCCCTGATCTGGTTTTCCTGTGTTACGGTGGTGCGAATGATCTGTGCTTGCGTGCAGATGCAGGACGCTTTCACTGGATGCCTTCCGCTCTGGGCGCTCTGGCAGGATCTGCCTTGTGTGTTGTGTATCGACATCCACAAGGGCGCGGCTCACAAGCACGAAAAGTGCACCACAGTAGACCATCTGGAACTATTGAACAACACAAGCACCGCAACTAGCATCCATGTAACGCCTAGCAATGAGTATAAACGCACCTACGCAGCAAAAAAACAAGCAGCCTTCCAGAGACAGCGCCAAACCCTACACACAAGCGCCACACGTCACCAGCGCACACGTAAACAACACAACCGTGAAGCAGCACTGCACAACAAGGACAGCCCAAGGCCGCGGGCCATCGCAGCCGGCGTAGCGCCACCAGGGATAGCACCCGCCAGCACCACCTGGAGAGACCACAGCAGGACACTGATGGGGCCGCAGGGGGAAGCAGGAGGGGAGAGGGACATGGCTCCAACAGCCGGGTAAGGTGCTGCCAGAGGAAGGCGGGCCGCGAAGCAAGGGGCTCCGGTGGAGGAAGAGCGGTTGAGGGGGAGCGAGGCGCCAGAGGAAGGACGGGGGGGGAGGGACCTCAACGTGCTGCAGCCAGTGCCTTATGTGTTGCATCTTTGTTCTTGCTTTCTGTTTAGTGGTTGCATGGTTACCTTCTTAGAGATGCACTTACACTTTTGTGCTCTGTGTGCAAATCACAAGCTTACAAGCAGGTCAGTTGTGCCTTGCAGCGGGGGATTGGGTTGATGTACGCACGTTCAACGGTGAACATTGCGCGTGCGTCTGGAAGGCAGTTCATGCCTGGCTGCAATGCTCCAGTGCAGGAAAACGCCTGTGTCTACGCCTCTGTTTCGTTAAAACCCCCCGCAGCACATAGTTCAAGACAGATGAAGCGAGTGAGGGGCGCTATATCGCCTTGTGGACTTTGAAGACCAAGACCGAAGACAGAAGACTGAGCGCAGAATACGAGGCCGGATTCTTTCCCCAAAGCAGTTCGTGGAGGGGTTTTCTTGCCGATCTCTGTATCAGTGGTGTGTAGGGGCCTGTTTAGCTGATGTGTGCACGGTTGCAGGCTGACACTCAAGGTTTGTCAGCAGTCAGAGTTGTGTCAACACCTCTTTTAGGGTTTGCTGCAGTGCCTTGGTTGCGTAGGGATGTTAGCTATTCTATCTTAGTCTAAGAGAACGTTGGTGGCGCGTTCCCCCGGCTTGAGTCAGTCCCTATACTCAAGTGTCATGGCTTGGTGCACCATGTGGGTAGAGAGGCTAGCTTGATTCCCTGTCGTTGCTTTGGTAGTGGCCTGTCCTGTTTTGTTTGTGCGGGGTCAAGCTAAATTGGCATGCGGTGATTTGCTGCTACATGAACCATTCTATCGAGTTATGCCTGTAACTTTACACACTCTTTGTGTGCAAATCTGCCGCACCACTATGCATGCAACTTCCACGACTGCTGCCTGCTGCCAGTCATCCTCCGAATGATACCTTCCAAGAGTGAACGACTCAGAATTCATAAACAGCAAAGTAGTGATTTCTGCAGTGGGTGTGTCAACTTGTGCAAATCAATGTTGAACGATCACTGATAAAACAAAACAGCTAATCGGGTGCTCTAGAAGTGCTCAACGAAGCCCAGTTTACTGTATTGTACTGTTGTGACCGGTGGATACAGCCAACTTCACACAGTTGAAATGTCTTGAATGCCTTCCATATGTATTCTGGGATACCGGGACAGAAATATCTGGTCTGGTTTCGTTTGTGCGCCCCTTCACCAGCATCGATTCAAGACACACCATACATACAATGTGCACATGCACTCCTGCTGAACAGTTCTCAATCCAGAAAGTGAAAACTTTTAAAACAGTCTGAGCAGGGTGAATGCGCTGCTTGTTCTGCATGAGGGCAGACCTCTGTGCAATATAATCGAGGCTATGATGACAGCTGGCATGACAGCCACAAACACATGCATCAGGCATGGAAGAGAGAACGTAGTAGTATGCTATGCAGCATGCGTAAAACTCAAGGGCATGGGTAAAACTAGCGCATTTAGGGACTGTGTACCGACGGAGGCTCCTGTATACGTAGCTACGTATACACTGCAGGGCATATGTGGTGGTGGGCGCCAAGTTTATCCCGAGAAATACACCACCAATACGTGCTGGTCCCGAAACAAATCGCGTGACCCCAGACTGCTTACATCTTCAATGCAATTTAATGTTCGTATCATCCTCAGTTTGGGTTCGTCTGTAAACTCCCTTGTCTACGTTGCTCCCATACATGTGGCAAGCGTCACTACGTGAAGGATTCAGGTATAGCTCCAAAGGTTCAAGCGAAAGTTACCATCCATGTGTACAAAAGAGCTTCGAAGCCTCGATATGGTTCGGTGAACAAGTTTTCAGAACTTGTTGAGAATGGCGCTGTCCGGGTCACATATATACGAGCTCGCAACTTCAGGACGTGTATCTGGACAACGATGTCTAACATTTGTTTGGTTACGTGCTTTGATGTCTTGGAAATTGGACCTGATGTTTCTTTTCTTGCGTTGATGCTTTGGTTTACATGTGTTTTTTTCGCCGTTCGCTCTCCTGTGGCCTTGTCGATAGCATCACACTGTCCAACACACTCCAGGAGCATCATGTACGCGTACGTTCTACAACGTAATCATATGTGCAGTGGTGCACCACTTTTCATCCACTTTTGTGCTCTCAGGTGCGCAAGGAAGAACATCGGTCAGGAAAAGTACATCTTGTGAGTTTTGAGATATGTCAAGGAGACAACGAGACCACGCTCCCGGGGGGATGAAGATTGTACAACCACGTACGGTACGCTTACGAGGCCCCCAAAAAGATCGTGCGCAGCCCTGTATCGGGCTATAGTGACGAAGTACAGTACGATAACATTAATCAAGGATGCCTGTTTACAGGACACGAGCGCAATCCGAAGCATCACAGCTCTCTGCGATTTCTTGTCAACTGAAGGTCAAGGCACGGAAGTATCTTTACAGAATGTAACCATCACGTCGAGAACCACCGGGGACAACGGTGGAGCCAATGACCCGCGATGTGCGTGCTGGCGTTCGTTGGCTATCAAGCCACACCGGACCGAGATAAATGAAAAGAATATTGGGCAGGGCCTGTTTCGGCTCGGCAACTTTAGCGAAAAAGATATCATCCATGGTGTCATCTCTGGAGGCGGAACACGGTTGAAAGCTGGAAAACTCTTCTTGGGGGCTCGTGGATGCGTTGTTTTGGACGACACGTGTGAGGAAGTGGTACTGTCCGATGTAGGAATTACAGGTGCGTACCTAAAACTAAGTAAGTAAGAATAACAAAGATGCGCAAAACGATATCGCACCTGGTAGCATTCTGTGTACTGCATGCCATTGCTCCACAGTCACATCCGAAGACTGTAATTTGCAGGTGGGGTGATGGTATGCTACGGTCGTGGATGTAATGTAACATTGAAGAAGTTAGTATTCGATCGTTGCTCTCTTGTCGTTCTGGCGGGCGCAAAGGTGCATTTAATAAACTGCAAGACCACAATGTCCGATAGCAATGCTGAAGGCATATGTGTATTCGCCCATGGTAGAGGAACAGAAGTGCGGTTCAATGGTGGACATCTGAGCCATGGCGTTCAAGGCATATCAGTGCAAAAAGGTGCCTCTGTAAATGCAAATGGCCTGGCGATTAAGTCTGCGGGGGTCACAGCTGCCGAAGTCATGAACGAAGGATCAAAGCTGACCATGCTGATGTGTTCTGTTGATGGCCCATCAACTTCCTCGGCGGGGAAGTGTGGTACAAGAGGAGTTTTTGTGCATTCAAACGGAATGGCTGCCCTGGAGGAGGTGGTTATCAAGAGTAGCACGTCAAAGACGTCTGCAGGCACCATGACAGGCCCCAGGCCAAACGCATCCCGGAGTGGAAAGCTGTACAGTGGAGTTAACGTGACAACGCAGTCAACGGTAGCCCTTACCAAGGTCACAGTACTTGACACAGTTGGTTCCTGCGTTCTTGTGGATGAAGGATGCATTGGAGAACTGGAGCAGTGCTCCTTGTCGAACTCACAAGCCGGAAGTGGGTTGGAGGTGACTATGAAAGGAACAGAAGTAGAAGCTACAGATTGTAGGTATGAACTACATCTTGCATGGATCCTTGCACTACAGTGTAGGGCAAGGATCTGGGCACTTTCTTAGTGTCTACGACTAAGAAAGTGCCCGTATCTGACGTGCATACCATCTACCTGGGAAGGGCTTCAGCAAGCTGAACAGCCGTTATGGAGGTCTGTGTACACATCACCTGCAAAGTTGATAGATTTATGAAGATGTGGTGCCTACTGATTCCCTGCGCGGAAACAACAGGAGGTCGTTTTGTAGGTTCGAGATGAACGCTCTGTGTGGAGCACATGTCAGCAAGGGTGCTCGACTCGTGCTGAAGCACTGTCATGGAAGCAGCAACAGGGCTTGTGATTTCCAGAGCATTGAAGCCAGATTGTCATGTTCAAAATGTTCGGGTGATTGAGCAAGTACGCGATAAGCGTCGATGTTCAGGTGTCCAATGCCATGCTGAAAGTCACACAGTTGAAAATATGTAACGTAAGCAGCCTTGAAGCGTAGCTGTGCTTGGCAACCAAATGATCCTATAGCGCAAACAATGTTCCACGGTCTGGAATTATTTGTACAGTAGGAACAGCTAACCCTCGGCAGAGCTTGTTTGAGGCTATAATGTTGCAGACGAGAGGCGATATAAAACCAACTCATTTCAACTGAGTAAAAAAAAAATGCTAATCGGGAACCACGCCATACCCAAGAAGAGTCGTTTGTAAAACTCCTAAATATCGCTCGCTGCGCCAACCTGGCAACCAGTATGTGCGTTCGGCAGGCAGCAGTCAACTGGTCAGCGACAAAAAGGACGTTCCAGGCATCGAGGCAATGTTCTCAAGTTCTGTTTCACTTCTGCCCCACAACTTTTATGACCATGTGTACAGCTCTTGGTAACGATGCTGAACGCGGGCGGATTTGCGATCTCAGCGCCTTGGGGCGGGGGAGGGGGATTCGTCGACATCAACATTAGAATGAACTACATCAATAGGGAGGGGGCCAAAAAGAATATTAATGAATTATTACAGGTTTAAATGCGTTGATCACAGGTTTAACAAAAGCAGATTCTAATAATCACAAAGGCGGAGGCATGATGGAGAAAATACCATTCTATACATAACCAAGAACAATCCCGAGTTATGTTTTTGCGTCAGTGTTGAAACAACACCCGTTCACAAACACTGCAGCTGCGAAATTCACAAAGAAGTGCACGCAAGTGATATGGCCAAGTGACATGGCCATAGTGCGATTCAATAGCTGTCAGATTTGTGAAGGGGGGCGGCGGGTCAACACCTGTAGCTAGACTTGACACCATGTGTAAGAATGATAGTGGCTGGCTTGACGCAGGTGTTGATTGCATGCCCGCACCCGCATCATGATATCAGTCAGCGATGTGCAGAACACCTCGGCCTGAATCACGCTGGATGTATTAAAGTGGGACAACTCCGGCATCCTATTGCGACGAACTCCGTCTGAAACAGCATATGCCAGTTCTATACTGCACGTTGAAAGCGCCTGACTTTCACAGACTTGAACGAAGATAGACGGTAGTTTTCTCTCTTGATGAACTGAGTGCTGGTTCTAGTTGCTTTACTTGTCGCGTGGTGCGCTCTTGGTCGCTTCTGTGATAAAGGACTTCTGTCGCGGGTCGGTTGTTCGTTGCATTCCGGAACGACAGTGAGTACAGAGGCATGCAGCAGCACGTCAATATAGATATACTCTTGATTCATATTTTTTTACTGCGTGATTGGAAGAGCGACTGCAACTCGAAAGGTGTGTGTGCAGATGAAGCTCACCTTGCACTCGACGTATGAGTGCAACCATTAACGACATACACCGAGTATCAGGAAAGGAGAGCATATCCATTGTGTGCACTCATTTGGTCTGATCTGAGTGATCATGGCGAACCTGAACACACCGCTTGCACAGGTCGAAGACAGGTCCACAACGTCTCCTCAGGTGCGAACAGACCCGGGGAATTCGATAGCATCAGTACATTTAACTTCACGCCATCAGATATGCATACGTCCATGTATGCTCTATGTGCCATGTATTGAAACAGCAGTCTCATTACAGAACTTCAAATAGGAGATGTGCACTGAGGCCATATTCTACATCAGCGAGCAGATCATTCGTGTGGATGGGGATCAAATGTTCCGCAATATGTTACACATACTAAGTGTGGCTTGCTCCTTACATTGTTTGGGTCCTTGCTGTTGCAACAAAAAGGCAGGGCGTCTAAGCGGCGTTTAGGCCCATTGATCGGAATATGCTTTCCCGTTGTCTCCCACACCTTCCTGCAGCTATGTTCTAAAGATCGCAGTTTGATTTTAAATCGCACAAAGCATGACGCTACATGTACAGAGATACACCCATACCGTGCACGTGGATGAAGATGAAAACAGTGAGGACATCGAAGTGGAGATAGATGTAGATGGTGATATAGAAATTGACTTTGAGAGTGAAGACATTCAGTCCCCCAAGTACGATGGAATAGCAGATACAGTCGTGGCTGAAAACATCGTCCAAGACACTGCAATGGCATCCGGTGACCAAGCTAATAATGTCAAAGAAATTTCAATGCACGAAGAAGAGCTTGTGGGCGCTGAAATACCCCAAGAGGCAGGTCAGGGCAATATCTCACACGATATGGATATTGATATTGATGCTGGTGAAAGCGAAGACGCGTCGATAGAAATCGAAGTTGTTACCAAGAGCGCTGAGGAACTCCAGAACGTCTCGGAGCTGTGCATGAGCCTCTCTGCATGTCAACTGGGCACGACGTTGGCACTGAACAACCGAACCATACGCCAAGCTACCGACTCAAGCAAGAGTAAGGGGTCGAAGTGGCATTCGAAACCACTCTGGCCAAGGCTGTCAGATATCAACGAACACAACATCCAGACAGGTCTGTTTACACTTGCGTCTGCGAATTCACCAGATGCTAGACTTTGCTGCGTGTCAGGAATGGGATGGGAACTCGACGGTGGAACTGTGGAGCTGGGACGCAATGGCGGTATTGTATTTGACAGCAGCTGCGACAATGGAGTGGTAAACGGTGTTATATTTCGAGGTACGGCTCCTCTTCGCGACATTCCCGGCTGCAGTGCTTCAAGTTTCTTCTCTGTCGCTGATTTTCCATGTACATGATCAGGTGACAGTGATCAAGATATCCGTCCGCAATCCCTTCCCAATTTCGCATTGTAAGACAGTGACCGGACGCATGTGAAGTCACAGTAAACACAGAATATGTGTCTACAACTCACCGAACCTAATTGCACCCATTGCCCATTGCTGCTGCAGCATTTATGGGCTGCATGTCAACCTGCAGCACTCAAAACAAATGCCTGCTATGCAGAGGGACTTATCGCATGCTACGGCAGCAACTGTGCCGTCACATTTGCTAATGTGGAGTTTGACCGTTGTTGCGTCGTGGTTCTGAACGGCGCGCAAGTCAAGCTGGATGGCTGCCGATTCCCTTTAAGCGTCACACGAGCTGAGGGGGTTGCTGTGTTTTGTCACGGTACCGGCACCAATGTTGATATGAGCGGGTGCTCAATTGTGGGAGGGGTTCAGGGGGTTGCATGCCACGGTGGTGCTACGTTGGTAGCTTCAAACCTGACAGTCAAGCGAACACAAGTAACAGGTATCGAAGTCATGGACAAGGGGTCAAGTCTAGAACTAAACGAGAGCACTTTTGAAGACTTTTCAGACGAGTTCTCTGACAAGATGAGCGTTGTGGGGGCGCTTGTACACTCAGAGGGAAAAGCCTTGGTTCGAAACATGTGCGTGAAGAATGTTGCGTTCGGTGTGGCCGTCCTCACTGCGGGTCATGCTGATATTGTTGACAGCGTCATCTGTGAGACGCAATGGAACTGTGTCTCTTTCGGTAGAGGCGCAACAGGTTCTGTGACATCCTGCACAATGACAGGGTCTCACAAGGCGAGTGGACTACACGTATCTGGAGAAGCAACGTCTGTTCACGGCAAGGACAGCAAGTGCATGCTCAGCAGGAATGCGGGTGTGTTTGTTTTAAATAACGCTACTCTGAAACTGGAGGGCTGTGAAACAGGGGCCAATAAAGTCGCAGGCTACAAGGTCAAGAAAGGAGCTACCCTTTCCCTCGCCAACTGTGTAAGTAACGGAGACAGGTCGGTGGTCACGTAAGCGAGAGGGGACAGCTGAGTGGACGAGATGCCACCTTTCGAGAGAATGTGGCGACCGGCATTGGTATCCATGACGGTGGATCTGCATCTCTTCTGGGATGTGCGGTTCTTCAAAGCTCAGAAAGTGGAATTGACGTGCGAGGGGCTGGATCTGAAGCCGTTATAGTCGACTGCACGGTTTCAGGTGCGCAGACAGCATGTGCTGTATTCATGCAAGGATCGAGAGGCCAGATCAAAGCCTGCACCCTGTCGAAAGCCAAAGAACTTCATGGCGTGCTCTGTGACGGGAAAGGAACTCGAGTGGAGCTTGAGGATTGCAAGTTGATTCAGAATGGAATCAGTGGGGTGCTAGCTGCGGACGGCGCGGCCATCAAGCTGAATCGGTGCATCAGTGAGGAAAATCTGTCCTCTGGTTTCTGTGTCCAGAAGAAGGCCGATATGGAGCTCAACGAATGCTCAAGTAAAGGAGATAAGCAGGGACTGAAGATTTACAAGGGTGGGAGAATGAATGCTTTCAAGGCGGAAATCAAGCAGCCTCTGGAGAAAGGAGCTTATGTGTCGGAAGGGGGAATTGGTGAATTCAGCGAATGCAGTTTTATGCGGTGTGGTACTGCAGGGATTGAAGTGAAGTATGGGAAATCTCACCTGGCCATGAAGGGATGCTTGATTGATCAGCCTGATACAGTCTGCGTCTTGGTATCTCAAGGTGGAAGAGCTCATATGGATGGATGTGAGCTGACCAATGCCAAGATGACGGGAATGGATGTTGCGGGCAGTGGGACAGAGGTGCAATGTAGGAACTGCAAGCTTATGACGAACGAGCTTGGTGGCATCATCGTTCGTGAGGAAGGCATTGCCACCCTGACTTCGTGCAACAGTGTCAACAACAAAGTTGCTGGGTACACCGTCCGAGAAAATGGTGTGCTGAACGTGGTTGACTGCACCAGCAACGGAGACAAGGTGGGATGCAGATCTCTCACGGAGGGCTGGTTGAGTGGGAAAGGTCTCACTGTGGAGAAGAGCGATGGTCATGGCCTTCGGGTGTGCGATGCCGGTGCAGGCGAGCTGAGTGGCTGCAGGTTTGTCACGTGCCAATCACAAGGCATCGAAGTCAGAGATCTAAATTCCAAGCTGTACATGTCAGACAGCTCTATGCTAGAGTCAACGCTGAGCTGCGTGCTTGTGTGCAAAGGTGCTCAGGGCACTTTTCATGGATGCGAGTTTTTGCAAGCCGGGTTACATGGGGCCGAGATCAGTGGAAAAGGGACATTCATGGAGCTTTCAAGCTGTACCTTCAAGAGGAACGGCAAGTCAGGTGTTCACGTCTTCGACAAAGCCTCTGTCACTTTAACTGAATGTTCCACTCAAGGACACAAAGCAGCAGGGTATGAAGTCTCAGGTAGGGGCACAATGCTGCGCCTGGAAAACAGCTTCAGCGATGGAGATCGGATTGGATGCATGGTCAGCAAAGAAGGCAAAGTTTTTGCTAACGATGCCACACTCAAGCTGAGTACTGTATGCGGTATTTCGGTGGCGAATGCTGGCAAATCGGAATTGCAGGGCTGCGTCATCGAGGAATGTGGATCAAACGGCGTGGAGGTGGCAAACATCAGGTCTTATCTGAAGATGAGGGATTGCGTAGTGAAAAGTCCCGGGCGAGCATGCATGTTGGTATCAGATATGGCCAAGGGGGAGCTGCATGGCTGCTTGCTGTCCAAGGCACAAAAGCTGCATGGCGCAGAGATCATTGGAGATGGTACTGAAATGACCATGACAGAATGCAGGTATGATGCCAACATCCAAAGATCTTCAGCAACACAGAATGTAGCCTGAATTATTGTACAAGCTTGCATCTGTCGGTCCTTCGCATGCAGCATGCGAAGGACCGACCTATATGTTGCCAAGAGTCCTGTCATAGGAACTGCCATATACCCATCATTCAAATCATAGAACGCAGTGATACTTGCACATGTTCGGTGCGGAGTGCAACATTTTTCCGCTCGGTTCAAACCGAAGTACTTTCGAGGTTTTCATTAGGGTTAAAACATACGATATAGAAAATCAGTACATAGTTGTACTCTACTAAGTATCTCAGCTTTCCATAAGTTATGCCGTAAAAACCAAGTCAGGTGTTTTGTCACGCGTTCCACCTCAATGGACAAAGGGGGGTAGACGTTATGGCGGCCGCGTCGTGTGGTCCTGGCATGTCCATTTCGTACACACCCACTGAATACACAACAGCTGCCACAGGATTGACTTTGGGCAACATCATCACTTTGGGCAACATCATCCCCACTTCAGCAGCGTGCAGTTGTACATGTGGAACAAGGGAAGCAGGCCCTCCTTGAACTGGATGTCGCCTAATGTACTTCCAAACATCCCGTATCCATAAATCCTCATCTTGAAAATTCTTAACGTCACTTCAGCCGGCGCATTTTGAGAGGGATGCCCAAAAGAGGCCGTATTGTTTCTTATCGTACTGAAAGCAACACAAAAGACTACTTTTCATGGCGACCTCGTTTCATAAATACATGCATTAAGTCCGTAATAGCCACCAGCATTGGGGAGTGAATCTGTGGAGGAGGCTGAGTCAAAGACGTCGGCCTGCACCATGCTACTTACTCGTGTGGGCAGCAAGCACGTTATACAGTTGAATTGTGGCAGCACGTCCTACATCCAGGTGACCAATCATACTCTCAAAATGCAGGTTTGAATATAACAGACAGGTTGGGGCGTTCGCCGGAGACTCTTCTGTGATGAACCTTACCACATGTAACAGCTTAGGCAATAAAATCGCTGGATACGAAGCAAGAGGTGGTGCCACGATGATCCTGAACGAGTGCGCTAGTGACAGGTTTCTGCAGAAAGGGTCATTGACAAGATCCGCGAAGGTGGAAACACTAAAAAACTCAAGACGATAGCGGCCATGAATCTACATTTCGACAATTCTGCATCTGGGCTTGCATATTTGTGAGTACACTTCTTTGTCAGAGTTTGTAGCGATGCTGAAAGGCGCAGGTGTTGAGTTGAGGACACCTAGTAGGGCAGCCGTTCATACACTGTGCATACTGAATATCTACCTCAAGCGCGTATTGCCTGTAAGTCTTCTTTTCATGTGTATGCTGTTGGGAGATGTTGCAAGGTTGTTTGGAAATTGGCCCTCCGAGATCTCGGTTAATGGAACGTCAGCACAGCTACTTCAGCTCTATTTGTGCCTGAAATATACATCAGGCATGAAGTATTGAACCTGATAATCGCCGAAGTTGCAGCAATCAAGTCGGGCTATCATGGTGGATGGCCGTAGGCTAGGCATTGTGCATGCGATAATAGTTGCCATGATTTACGGCCAAGGCCTTAGGCGATCAAGCCTCGACTTTGGTGTGCGTCGTGCTCTTTTCGTTTGACATTGAAGACGAGTGTGAAAGCATGTCTCGATGTGCATTAGTGTGGAGGGAAATTGTGTTGCACTCACTATGCTATACTCCATGTCCTGCATTAGTACAAGGCTGCACGTGCATGAAACTTGCCCGACATACCTAACACAGGAAGCGGCAGAGGAGTGAATAGTCTGCCTCAGCTCCGCTACAGCATTCTTGACGACCTCTTGCTTGCTGATTGCGTCGATGTCTGGCCTGTGGCGTCAATTGTTTCATTTTCTTACGTTACTCTAGTCTGGGAGTAACGTAAGAATCCGGCTTCGACTTGGATTGATTGTGTCTCCTAATGTGTTTCAGCCCGACTACTGCCGTAAGGCAGCAGCTTGTTCCTGCCGACAGTGATTGTGACCATGGGCAACGCCATGTCCTGTATTCAGAGCCCTTTTCCAGTATGGTACACGCCATCACTAGTGAAATGTTTCATTACAAATCGGAAAGGTGGTAAATAGGCATGAACCCAAATAGCCAAAATCAGCTAACATAAAACATCCACCACTTCACTCGAATGGCGCAGCAGCACCATCACGAAATTCTTTCCTAGCACTCTTAGCCAAACTGCGATAATAGTGACGAAACACAATGCCACGACCACGAGCCAGGGCACAACT
>JAUMHD010004841.1:0-13424 GCA_032359135.1 Ulvella scutata
GACTGATCAGGAGCGCTCGCATAGACGACGCCCAAGCCTTGTAGTTCCCATCTCGGACAAGTGGGGGTACCTTCACCATAACTTCTGTTCCCATGACGAATATAGCTAGCTAGGTGAAAAACGAGCAGCGCAGGAGGTAACGCCTGGTTGTCTGGTGTGCACAGAAGTTATGCAACTGGTGTGATTTGAACACGCGGTGTGAACACGCGGTGTGGACACGCGGGTTAAACAGCGCAAGGCGTGCGAGGTGGACCCATAGCCTGTGAAGACACCAAGGTATTTGAGATACCTGGTGATAGAGTGACAAGACGAGACTACCAATACATTGTGTAGCAGTTATAGTGCATAGATACTTCAATGAACAACACATGAACAACGCATATAACACGAGCTTACCTGTGAAGACACCAAGGTATTTGAGATACCTAATGATAGAGTGACAAGACGAGACTACGTCTGTTGTCACCTTCACAGAGCTACTTATAGACGCAGCGCATCCGAGCGCACAAGCAAATTCTACTGACCATTTACCACCCATCTGCACAGAACCCTCTAGACACCCTCACCACTCGGGTGTCCTGTGGTGAACATGCTAGGCATGCCAAGTCAACATCCTGAATAGTGTGAATGTATACAGTGCACAGCCGAAGGTGTAACTGTTCACACATCCACGCCAAGCACAGTTCCTCACCCGGCCTGTAATTGTGTGAAGTCAGCATTTTCCGTCTTCGTCCTCCACCTTATATTCTAGACACTAGAGCATGGATGCACTCAGCCTAGCTGAGGGCCTAGCTGAGCATTCCAGTTCTTCCACAGCTGCTGATCTTGGCCGTGGCATGACCAATGTATGACTTGGCAACCTGGTCGTTCGTACACATGTTCACCTCGAAACTTCAAATCGATGTTTTTCTGCACAGCCATAAAAGCAAGAGCCCTTGCCTTTATGCTATTAAGTCTGCAAATGTGCACTTCCTCTGGAAGGTATCACCCATGCACCCACATTTCACAATCCACATGTTTGTCACACACTGCAGCTGGCGTCACCTATCATAAAGAAAGAGAAAAGGGTCATCGGGAACCACGTCATACCCGAGAAGGCTTCGGCCTCAGCACTCCCGATGGGGTGCCACAGAGACATGTACCCCTGGGCTACTCGGGACCAGGAGTGATTACATCGACAATGGCGCTGGAACTGAAGCTAACAAGATTGAACCAACGGATGTAACGAGGAAGGTCACTAGCAGATGCCATGGAGCAGCACTAAACACTACCTAGGCACACAGGGGCAACCAAACAAACTATTCAATCTCATCCGTGGGATGCAGTAAGCCCTCCACTGGGGCCCAACCAGCAGCACGGGAGTATAGCTGCACCCCCGCACGGAAAAGCGCGTGATTATTGGACACAGGGCAACACTAATCTCTCTACGAACACTGGCAAGGGAAGATCCATATTTGACCTTGCCAGTGGCTGAGGCCGAAGTAGCCAGGCAGCGCATGTACTCCATAGCCTGCTTGTCCACGAAGCCAGGAAGCCACGGGACCAGGTGTACCAACAGGAACGCTTCGGGCAATCAATGAATGTTGCGCTGCCAAAGACAACGCAGCCTGTGAACATGTCATTTCATGCTGACAAACTGCACCTAAAGATAAAATCTGCACCACAGGGTGCGGCACCAAAGGCATGAAAGGTGCACCACCATAAAGCATCTGAAACTAGTCAAGAACGCAAGCGCCGTACCGGGCATCTATGCAGCGCCTTGGAATACGTGCAAACACACATATGCAACATATGAACAAAAGGCTCGCCAGAGACCAGTGATCACCAGTGTCGCTTAATTTGTTAGGGCGCACACCCAAACAATAGCCCCGAAATTGAGAATTGTTCGATGTAACTAAGCGACACTGGTGATCAATGCTAGAGACAGCACGGAACAGCAGACACTGACCCCAAACGTCAGCAGAAATGAGGGGACACAACGCTACAAAACCCGAACGGCCCACGGCCGCAGCTAGCGTTGCTGGCAGCGGCGCTGCCAGAGGTGGTGGCCGCCAGGTGTCACCAGGTCAGACCACAGGTGAGTATTGGGGCGGTCGCAGAAACCGGGAGGGTAAAGGGATGTGGAACCAGGAAGCGGGGAGGGGGGCTGCGGACGCAGGTGGGGGGGACAGAAGTCAAGCGGCGTCGTTGGAGGGAGAGCGGCTCAGGGGAGGGGGGGTGTTGGGGGGGTTGGGGCGGGGTGGCCGTTGGATAGGGGTGGCGGGATCTTGAGCAGGTGGCAGCTGCCTACTAAGATCCTTCCTCTCTGACATTGACATGCTATGACAGATACACTGCGGCAGTGTGATCAAGCTCTGTCTATGCTTGCTGTGAAGGGTCTCTGGCGGCATTGCAGACTCAGGTTCGGATCTAGGAGAACTTGCCAATTAGCCTTTCTATAAAACGTATTTTTTGCCGACTTTCCTTGCTGACGGTGACGACGTTTATGCTGTAGCCGATGGCTGAGACTGCGCACGATACTTGAATGCTCGTATGCGCCTACCTGGACCCATCCTCCTCGTAGCGTTGGTGCAAACTTGAATTCATGTCTCCAGTTGGATTCATGTGCCCAGTTTTTTCCTGACGGGTGTTTAGCTGCACACTCACAGTCACAGTGACAGACCTCTTGCCATTCAAGGAAAAACAAATCCTGAACCCCTGCACAGGAGGACGGTAAATGGGGATAGGTCGTCCGGGATCGAACCAGGGAGGTCGCGAAAGGGTAACTTGCGGCAGTGAAGACTGCGGCTTTGTGAACTTGTTCTACTTCCTTTTCAGTTCCACTCCGACCGCCCACTGCGGACTTTAACAATGGAGGAACTTTTTTGGTATCTTATTGTCGCGACCCTGGAAATGGATGCATGCCTTCGTTAAGTCTGTATGTGTACACATCCAGCACGCAGGCCGTCCCGTGCATCTACTGTTGCAAAGCCAGACATCGAAGGACCAGGAAGGTAATGTTGAACCCCTCATCCCCTTAACATGCTTCAGACAAATTGAGTTGCAGCCGGAAAACCCTGTGGGGTGCTTGTTGCAAGCTGCAATTACTGGATAAGCGACGTTGATGCGGCGCATGCAAGCTTGCCCTCATCGTGTCATGTTGGCCAGATTCGGTCAGTCGGATGCGTACGACAGGTGAACAAGTTGAACACCGAACTTCACAATGTTGTGCAAAGATGATGATTCGCGAAGCACTACATTGGTTCTGAGATATCAGCGGGTTCAGGGTAGCAATGTTCGAACACATAACCCCGCGGCTGCAAATGTGTTCGTGAACTGTCCCTGCACCTGTCGGTGGTTTATCCAGAAGCGCCTAGATCCGAAAACAACATTTGGAGCCGAGCAATTCGATTTATTGGCTGACCCGCTGCTGGGCTATCTGTTGCGCAGTCGTGACAACATGCCCCATTGCAGACCATACGCCGACAACGGCGTGCTGCCGCTTCGTAACAATTCCAAGTCCAATAATTCCCTGGTTTACGCATACAGTTGCAACGGAGCACGTGTGCAGGCTTCGCTTCGAAAAGAAGTGGAGAAGGATATACTCGCTAGAGTTGAAAGATTGAAATGTTGGATTCGCCAGCGGATAATCCCCGAATCCCGAGAATTCGCACACCGCGAATGGCCACATCCCTTGACGGCCAACTCACTGTAGTGCACAGACTGAACAGCATCACGGCACCTACAAGAAGCCTGGAATAGTAACTTTCTGGTGGGTCTCTTACGTTGTCAGTCGTGCGCGTCTAGGCATAGCTTGCAGAGCAGTAACCCCAGCACTGTGGCCGATCTAGGCAGCCGCACCCCCCTGCTGTTGGTAACGTGTACAGTTTACCGACATGGCTCCAAAGCGTAAATCAGATGCAGATGATCCACTGGTGAAGCGATCCAAGCCTGCTGTGCGTTCCCTTCTGCGATGCTTGTTTCACAGCTGTGTCTGGTCTTTCCCTGATCGCAGTATCGTCGCTGTCGCACGCCGCTGCCTATCGAAATCGGAGCACCACGGCAGCCTTGTTTTTGTCGTGTGCTCACAGTGTCGGTTTCTGTGGTATTCGTCGGCCCAGGCAGTCAGCAGGCACAACTTGGTTTCCGCACTCACCCTGCCAGCCCACTTGCGAAAACATCCCACGGACTCTCTGAATTCATAGAGAGCTTTCACATGGTTGTATATGAATCAAAATATGTCTGCGAAGGTGTCGATTGGCCCATTGCAACTGCGAGCGTTGTGCTAAACCTCTGCACACAGCGGTGCACATTGCAGTACGTGTATGTCATCATCCTGGAACACTTCCTCAGGTTGAGTGGTGGAGTGCAAAATTCTCAAGCATCTGCCAGCGTCCAGAAGGGGTCAACGGTGGCTGTTGGATCACTCCAGCGCTGCGCAGTCAGACAGCTGTGCCTCGTTCGTGGACCCGTCATGATCCTGTTGCATATGATCACGCATATAAAACTGCCAAAATTCTCACCTTAGTTATCATCTCCGTTTTCCTGTCTGAATGAAGCCTTCGGTGGCACGGGACCGACCGTTGAGATGCTGCAAGCTGATCGCCCAGTCATTCGTTGAAGCAGCGCACCGATCACAACTAAACAACCGTTCACATACATAGATTAGGACATACATATGCATATTTTGTCTACATTGTGCGTCGAAACATGCGACATGCTCGCATCCATCGACCTGTCTTGATCCGCATCTGAGGCTGCGTGCGTTCTGAGCTGCTACAAGCCATCAGACGAGGATGGAATACAACTGCATATGTTCATTTAGTCCAGCGATTAGGCTGTTATGTGTAACAGTGCGTTCTGTTGGCTTGGCTCTGACTGGATTCGCAAAAACAGACCCTGTCATCAGCGAACACCAGCACCTTCACAGTACCTCCCTGAACCACGCTGCTTCCTTTCACACGCTTCGGTGAAGCTTGATAGATGTCAGACCGTCGATCGGGTCGAAGTTAGTGCTGCTATGCCGGCACCAGGGCGATGCAGTACTCGATGGTGTGATTGTCTTTCCACTGGTGGATCGGGTTTCGTTGTTCCGCATCGTCAGCGGCAGTCCACGACGGCGCAGCACCTGAATAGCCGACACTGATGTTGCGTATCCATTTCTACAAATATGCATATTTGTGCTGACATAATGCGCCGTGCTAACGGATCTGACATTTCAATTGAGGTGTTAAAAGTCGTGTCATGAACTGCGGTGTGCACAGTGGACATGACTCCAATTTGTGAAAGAAGCAACACCTTCTGCTGCATCCTCCAACGAGAAGTCGCAAGTTTCACGCAAAGGCTGCTTGTTTAGTGCACTATAGATCGTCCGTGAGCACTACACTCTGTCCATGCTTGCCAAAGATCTTTAAGGACTGAATAAAAAAGCTCAGGAGAGTCGCAAGTTTGTTATGCAAGACAGTGAAGCAGGTGATGCGCGTCTGGGGGGATCTGTCACTCGAAGTGAGGGGATGCGAGTTTGTGTTGGTTGCCATGCTAATTTCCGTTATTGTTCTCAACTCCATGGTCAAGATTATCTCACCAAGATGAAGATAAGCAGAGCACGCACACACAACACAACCTATAGCCAGGAGCCCATCGTCCCAGTGACTGAATCAATCGATAAAGGTCACAATCAACAAGGCTAGCTTCGCTGTGCATCCGTAGCCACACAACCGTTACTTAGTTCTTCAGGTCACATTCGAATGAAACAGGCGCATACTGTGGACTTTTTCTTGAAGTATGAGAGAATGCTCAGTCTGTTTCTGGCAGTCGCATATATCATCCAAATGCATGCGCCTTTCATAAATATGCGTGATATGTTGTTTCGGGAATGTTCTCAAACTCCGGCCAGTGAGTTTCAAAGTGTTTTACCACAAGGACCTTTGTCACAGAGGTCCTGTACGGGCTCAAATGCCGGCCATCTCTCGTATTTTCTTTGTGTTGCTGAACTGGTGCGTAAACGGTGTCTGGTGGTTTCCCCACAAATCGCACGAATCCGCTACTTTGGCGCTGAGGCCGAAGCTCAAGCTCAGGTTTGCGTGGTCCCTTCATACTGGTTATAGGATGCTGAATATGTTTCCCCCTACGCCGTCGTGGTTTCGGCGGTGGTTTTACCCCACCTTGCCCCCCTGCCCCCTCTACTTTCAGCATGCATGCATGCGTGCATGACTCCACTCTAGGAAGGCGATATCGTGCCGGACTTTCATCTGTATTTATTCCTTTCGAGGGGACAGTTGTACCAGTGTTTCGGACACGCATGTGTGCATCCAGATACGTCCGTTTCGAAAAAACAAAACATGATGTGTTGCATGACTCTGGAGTTCATTACACTGGAGTTCATTTCATCACTCTCCACTTCTCGCTGCCGTCGGTTTCGGTCATGTTTCCCCCTTTGCCCCCCCCCCTCTTGCCGATCCTTTCCCCTCTAGCCACACCGCATGCATGCATGCAGCCTCTTCAGGAAGGCGACATCATGCCAGACTTCCAAGTGATGACGGACGAGGGCGGAGACTCTGTTATGATGTTGGTGCGCTTCGGCGTGCATGCATGCATGACATGAATGACACGCATGTATATGTGAACATATGCACAAGACTCTGGATACACTCTACCTTCATGTTGCATATCATTTGACTACGTGTCGTATTGCACCATTTTCGAACCAATGTTTTTCTTCCAACATTAGCCCGCCTAACTGCGAACTGCATGCATGTTCCGCGATTGCGCGCAAGCTTGCCTCAATTTTCAAATGCATGCAGGAGTTGGTCAAAGACAAGGGGGCGGTGATATTCGCATACCCCAAAGCCAACACCACCGGATGCACAAAGCAAGCTTGTGGTTTCAGGGACAACTACGCAGATATCGACAAAGCGGGTGCGTTCAGATGATCATAATTGATCATAGTTACAGATACCTGCTGTTGGTGATGGCCTTCTTTACTTTCAACCTTGAAGTGTCTGTATGAAACCAAGCTTGGTTTCATACAGACACGCTTCCCCTTGGTCAACGGGGAGCGATATACATTGCATGCATGGCTCACTTTTGTCCTTGAGTTCGTCAGAGAACACAATAGCAGGTAAAAACGACACAAAGTAGTAATAAGCAATAGTAGTTTTAAAAGGGGTAACAAACATCTGTTACGGCGAAAATGTGTGCTGTTTATGCCTATTCACTACCTTTCCGGTTTATAAAATGTTTATGGCTACAGCACGAGAAAGGTCAACACCGGCATAACGTAATGTTATGAATCCACGTCTACCAACATGTTCTCCGGCTGTGTTTTAGAGCCATTGCTGCAGTAATCTGTTTTGAGGATCCGTGATCCAACGTAATGCCAGAAAAAAATTAATCTTATAGTACTCAGCCAGTGGACAGCGGGCGAAAGACGACGGGTGAGGTCATCGTGAAAGGTCAACTCCGTCTGTCAAAATGCAATAGTGTGAAGACATGTCTATTGACTCGTTCACCAGCCCTGATTTTGAGCCATTGCTGCAGTCATATGTTTCAAAATCATGCAAACAAACACATTTCTACAATTCGCCGGCTAATCAGGCAGTGAACAACAGACAAAAGATAAGCATCGAGAAAAGAGCCGTGGTACACTGCAGGTTATCAAGTCTTTGGCATCTCCGCAGACACGCCAAAGGTGCAAGCTTCATGGAGAGAGAAGCATGATCTGCCCTTCACGTTGCTCTGCGATCGCACCAAGGAAGGTCTCCGCGCTCTAGGGTTCATGGAGAACGACAAGATTAAACGGTCGCATATTATTGTGGGCCCTGGGGGCGTCATAGAGGCAGTGGCTGTGGGAGTCACCCCTGGAGGGAGTGTGGAGAGCGCCACTGATCATTGTGTTGATGGCAATGATGAGGAGGAGTAGAGAAGGTCTTCTTGTGAGCGCAAGTGATCATTGTGTTGATGGCAATGATGAGGAGAAGTAGGACGTCCTCTAGTCTGGAAGCTCTACTAGCCTGTGAGGTGAGCAGTCTGCAATGATGAGGAGGAACAGATCGGAGATTCTTCTTATCTGAAAGATACCTGAGAGTTCGTTTCATCTGGAAGCTCGTCTTAAATGAGAGTGCGTTCCATCTGGAAGGTCTTCTTATCTGAGAGTTTTCTTCTTTGGGAGCTCTCCTTCAAGCTGAGCGCCTTGTCAGTCCGCTTCTCTGTTGTGTGGCCGCCATATGATGTGAGCGCTTCTGATTTGGAGAACTCTCTTCTACACCGGTTACATCTAGGATGGGAACGGCAGGGACGTGAGTACCCTGAGATTGTTTGTGATGTGCGGCATTTAGCGAGACCTACGGTGCTGCATTTTATCTGCGGAGTTGCTTGCGACGTTCCCTATTTGCTGATAGCTATGGTGCTGCATTTTAGCTGCAGAGTTGCTTGCAATGTGCAGTGTTCGCGTGCTGTATGCTGTGCTCCTTTTATCTTTCAGATTGTTTGCGCTCTGCATTGGCTTGGCTTGTGCTCTGCACCTCCCAGACTTTTGAAACAAAGGCGGAGAGTTGGTGGGTACTAGGGTGTACAAAGGGTGTTGCATGCACATTGGGAGTGTTGGTGTGTGAATGTTCAAGAGGGAAGAGGGGTCGCTGCTGGAAGTGGCATTTATTGTGGCTTGGGGAAACTACCCGGCTTGCGTGTGCTTCTGTAGTGACAGGGTGTTGCATGTGAGTCTTGACGCTGAACGGGTGCTGTGGCTTAGAGGAAAATCAGTTACTGGTGCAAGACGTAAGCAGAACGGGTTCGATGGCTTAGGTGCATCTGGATCACTGGTGCAGATCATGTTCGATGGCTTAGGGGTATCTGAATTACTGGTGCATAACATGTTCGATGGCTTAGTGGCATCTGGATCACTGGTGCGGGTCGTACGCAGAACAGGTTTAGTGGCTTAGGGGTAACCGAGTTATCGCAGTGAACATTCCATCGCGGTGCGAGGAAGTGGTGTGTATTTGAGGGGGGCAGGCTGCAGGTTTTTGTGTGTGACATTGGCGTCAATATACTTATATTTTTTCTCTGTCTTCATGACATGTGCAGGTGCTGTCTGGAATGTACCTGTGAAGTTCGCACTCGCGCGGTTGTGAAGTTTGCATTCGCGGTCGTGTACGCGCAGTCCTGTGTGTTCACATGGATAAAGGCAAGGCTCATGAGCACGATAGGTGCACCAGACAGGATCGTCTGAAGCCAGGCTTGCACGCATGCACTGTGAGCAGCAACCGTGCAATGCCTATCTTTGAAATAAAGCAACCTGGGCAAGACCAACAAAAACACAGTTATGCCTCAACAAAGCAAGAAGCCCGCCAGCGACTGCACAACACTCTACAGACAAGTTGAGCACATCAGCAGAATGGATTGGGATGGTTGAAGGTCCCAAGAACGTGAGGAGCACAGCAGGCGTGGCGCCACCAGGGTCGGCGCCCATCAGGTACCTACCCAACAGGACAGACTACAGCAGGCTAACCTACCGGCCGCGGAGCTGCCACAGGACCTAGGTGGTGAAATATACATGGTGCCAGCAGCCGGTGTGATGCATGTTCAGTTGTCAAGTCCGACTTAGCGCGACAGTACATGCTTACCACACATTTGTTATGCACGGAGTCGCTCTCCATGATATGTGGCAACGTGCTGTTGTCGAGCATGATGCAATTGACATATGGTTGTCCGGTTACGACAATTCACTCCCTGTGTCTTATATTCTTGGTATGCCTACACGATCAGGTACAATCTATCACTATATTATGAACATCGACGCTGAGGCTGCCATTGCCGCCATTGCTGCATCCCAGGATGGCTCTGCTGATCTCGAGGAAGGAGCTGTCGGCGGGCATCAGCCTCTTCCTGTTCATGAAAATCCTGCTTAGGATCATGATGAGATTGCTGTACCTGTTGTTATTCCTGTTGTTGTTCACCCTGCCCAGGCGGCCGCAGCGACGTCAGGTACGACCCCTGGCAACCCTGACCCTGTAGCCGTCACCCGAGTGCCACCCCTGCCTCGTGACGGGATCAAGCTTTCCGAGTTGAAAGGGGACTCAAACGCCTCGTCTCTCGAACGCCTCGTCTCTCGAGGATTTCCTGTTTCAACTAGAACTGGTCTTTGAAGTTCAGCCTCAGTTGTATGACTTGACGCACAATCCAGGTGCGCTGAAAACGCGCATGCTTGTGCTTCTTTGATGTTTCCCAGCCGGTTCAGTGGCTGCAGTTTGGTTCAGGTCTATGTACAAGCGTGGTGTGTTCTCTTCATACGAAGTATTTCAGGATTTATTCGTGACGCAGTTTCAACAATCTGCATCTGACCTCGTTGGCCTTCAGACCGAATGGGAAGACACACGACAACTGCGTTCACAATCCGTTCAAGCATACTACGCCTACCTATTGCAGCTGCAAGCTGCACACGCTGCCATAGCGTGGAAATATCGGCCCTCTGAGGCCACCCTTCTCACTAAATTTTGTGCTTCCCTCCGCCATGACTTGTAACCTCACCTGCAAGAGAAGCGTTTTGAGCACCCTGACTACAGTATTAGTCAATTGGTGCAAGTTGCTAGTATCAAAGATACGTCTACTCGTTCTCACACGCCACCTCCTGCTTTGAATGCATTTGACTCGCACCCTCGCAAGGGTGCACCACAGCAGCACAAGTGTTTCTTCTGCAAAACAGATGATCACAGGCATACTGAGTGCAGGAAAATAGCAGAAAAGAAAGCGCGTGGCGACTGGAAAGAGCGCCCGGCGCGGCGTTAAGCAGTCCGAAGGGGACAAGAGCCTGAAGGCATGCCCGCCTGAGGGCAAGTGCCTCAGGGCAGCCGTAGGGCAACATCGCCTGAGGGCAGCAGGTGCTTGGGCACGCCGCTTGCATCGCATACCTGTATTGCTTGTTGCATCCTGCATGCATGCATATTGTTAGCTGTGTCAAGTTTCACCTGATGTCATGGTTGCCCACAGCAAACCTGTTTCTGTTTATGGGAGTCACCGAGTGTTTGTAGCGCCGACTGCGGAGACCACGCACCATCCTCAGGAGTTAGCTCCTTTGGAGCATATGACCGAGGATGACGACCTAGTCTACCCCGTGGCAGGTGGGGCTCCTACTCTGCGCTTCACACGTTTGCTTGCTGGCCGCAAGAGCATATGCTTCGATGGTCTTCTGGCTGGTGCTTATGTGGAAGCCGTGGCCGATAGTTGTGCGACCCACTCCTTTGTATCATCTGAATACCTGCGCAACAGCGGGATTTCATACAATCATTTATCAGTTTCCGAAGCTCATCTTGCCGATGGGTTGGCGGTTCGAATCCTGGGTGTTACATGTGCTCTACAATTGAAATTTAGTTCCTGCCCAGTCAAACATGAGTTCCTAGTGGTTTACATGGATGCATATGATTGGGTTTTTGGCATGTCATTCTTTCACCAATTCAATCCTGTTGTGGATTGGCGTGCTCGGACCATGAGTGTTAAGCATAAGGGTGCTAGTTTGATATTGCATGCGATCGCTGACGAGAAACTCCCTTTCTTGAACTCAGAGAGGTTTCAATTGTGTTCTTTTAGTGCAATCTCCAGGCGCTAGCTGAGTGCGTCTGCGAGATCCCAGGCATTGTTGGGCTATGTCATCCCTGAATGTTGTGTCATGCATGTGAACGACGATGCCGACGATCCTCTGTTTTGAGGTCCAGATGCTTTGCACCCTGACATTCAACCTGTTTTGGAAAATTTTCGTGATGTTTTGGTTTCAGAAATTCCCGGTGAGTTGCCGCGGGAAAGGTTTGGTCCCGAGGGCAAGCCCATTGAGCATTGCGTTGACACAGCGCCGGTGGAAGCGCCCTACGCGCGACCCCAGCGCCCGTTCAGACGGCATGAAGATGCAGAGGTGCAAGAATATTTGAAAGAGCTGCTGGCCAAGGGGTGGATCACACCCAGCCTATCCCCTTGGGCTGCGCCTGTACTGTTTGTGCCCAAGAAAGTTGATCCCGTTACTGGGGAGAGAACTTGGCGCATGTGTATCAGCTATGTGAAGCTGAAAAGTAAAACATTGGATCGCATCGCTTATAGACTACCCCTCATTGCAGACCTTCTTGCGGGCGTCAGCGCTGCTACTGTGTTCAGTAAATTGGATTTGCTTTCAGGGTTCTATCAGGTGCGCATGCGTGTTGAAGATGTCCCAAAAACAGGTTTTGTCACGCCATACGGTAACTTCGAGTTTCGTGTGATGCCCATGGGGCTGTGTTGTGCGCCCTCTACCTTTCAGTATCTTATGGACTCTGTGTTTAGGGAGCCATACTGGTCTGAGCTGTGATGCAACCTGCGGAGGCACTTATCGCCGTCTATTTGGATGACATCTGTATAATCAGTGACTCACTTGAGCAACACATAGTGCATTTGCGAGCCGTGCTTGAACGCTTGCGGTTACACAAGCTCTATGTGAAGCCAACTAAATGCATGTGGGCGCAGATCTAAATTGACTTTTTAGGTCATAACGTGTCTGCGGCAGGCATGTCAGTAAACCCTAATCGTGCAAAAGCTCTGCAATAATGGCCGGAGACGTGCAACATGCATGAGCTTAGGTCGTCTTGGGTACGTTCCATTACTGAAGACAATACATGCATGGATTTGCACACCTGGCAGCACCCTTGGTTGCGCTCACGCGCAAGGGGGTGCGCTGGCAGTGGCGCGCCTCTGTGGAAGGCGCTGCCCTGACAGCTTTGAAGGCTTCGGTGCTTAGTTCTCCTGTCCTTGCGTCTCCAGATTCCTGCAAACCATTTCATGTTCGTACCGACGCCTCTAACTATGCTGTTAGGGCTAGGTTGGAGCAGGTTCATGACATTGGGGGGGGGGAAGTGCGCCGACCGGTGGCTTTCTTCTATCATTTTATGAACCCTACTGAGTGAAAGTACCCGACACACGAGCGAAAGCTGTTGGCTATTGTACTAGCCATGCGCACATGGCGCACACATTTATACGGTTCAGAGTTTGCTGTGCATAGTCAGACTGATCACAAACCATTGCATCACTTCATGACCCAAACAACCCTGTCAGCTAGGCAGGTACGGTGGCAGACCTTCTTGTCAGAATATAACTTGCAGGTCGGTTACATTGCAGGTCCTGACAATGTGTTTGCAGACGACTTGTCCCGCCGCGCCGACCTAAGGCTGATGGCGGTGGGTGCTCTGGGAACTGTGGATGGATTTCTGAAGTCCATATGCGAAGGAATCAAGACGGACCGAGTGGCAAAGAAGCACTACAGGACTGCACAACAGGCCGGCTGTGAAGACACCAAGGTATTTGAGATACCTGGTGATAGAGTGACAAGACGAGACTACAGTTACATTGTATAGCAGCTGTAGTGCATAGACACTTCTATGAACAACACATGCACAATGCATATAACACAACACATGTATCAACCAGTATAACAA
>JAUMHD010004852.1:0-13413 GCA_032359135.1 Ulvella scutata
CGTGCACAGCTGGAGCAGGCGCAGCGAAGGCGCTGGGAGACGCTCCACCTCCCACAGTGCGACTTCAAAACTGCCTCGACTATGAAGGCATTTATTAAATCAGTTCAATTCGAGCTGCGTGCACGTCAGGGCGATTTTTTGTTTCACTGGCGGGTTTCTGGTGATGAATGGTTGCAATCCACCACACTGCTTGCAAGGGACTGCCCTGATGCACACGCCGTCACAGACAGGACTTGAGTAAGATAGTCCTGGTGTGCTGAATATGTTCTTTATCCGGTGCTGAAACTGTACACTCTGAACTGTAAAAGCTACACTGAATTCTGTACTGCAGTGTCTATGTGTGCCTTCAAGACACAATACTTGCAGAGTGAAACAGAAATGCACAATGTTGATAATCTGGGTGCGGTATACTAGAAGTAGCACTGGAGGCAGTCACATGCACGATATCACGTCACTGTAGATGTTGCATTGCTCAGATCACTGTGTGAGGTTACTTAGGCATGTTGCAGGCACTTGTTGCGCCAGAAAAGGTTGTGTGGGCCAAAGGGGCGTGTTTTGAGTGCGTTAGACACATTTTCCCGCCTAAATACAACTTTTTCCGGCGGACCGGAAAATCTTCCGCATTTTTGGCATTTTCGACCGGAAAACGGAAACTCGAACTTGACCGTCATTGCCACGCACAGGGCCCCAGGGAACCCCCCTGTGGTGACATAATCCCCAAAAGGTTCTCCAGAAACCGGCGGCCCACCGGCGAGGTGAACCGCACATAGTGCAAACCCCCCTATGTCATGAGTTGTGAATTTGAAATTTGTATTCTTGTTGTTGATCACCCATAGTTATGTAGAGAAAGAGGAAGGTTCTGTTGTTTTGAGCTTGTTATCTGTGTTTGCCTAACAATGAACTAGAGAGTCGCATCTGGGGGGGGACGAGTGGAACGGTCCAATGTGCATCGATGTGACATAGCGGGACATAGTATGCATGAGAGTATAGCATTACAACGATGCTAACTAGCAGTGCCCTGTGTGCCCTGCTTACCTCTGTTTATAAGCTCTATGCTTCACCTGTCTTGGACTTCTGTAATACGACTAATCAGTGGGTTCGTTCTAAGGGTCTTGTGCATCCCGTTTCAGACTGTGCTCAATACAAGTATATTGAGAAAATTCCTTTGCGCATTCTCTGCGTCGTTGGCGTTCCGTGGTTTCTCGCTGCGGTACTGAAGTTCTAGTCAGGTTTCAGGTGATCTATAGTGTGCACCTTCAGTGCTTGTGAGGCGGGGCCCCTGTCGCCGTATTTTCAATCCCAAGCGTATTTGAGACACGTCGAGTTGATTGAACTGAAAGGTAACAAAACAGTCCCAGTAATGACCATTGGTTGATCCTATAAAGCAATGTCTAGTTCAGAATTGATGTCTGGTAAGCAAGCAGACAGGTCTACATGCATTCAAGCATGTACTGTCGCGCTAAGTCGGACTTGACAACTGAACATGCATCACTCGTCCTCCCCAGAGTCCGACTACAAATTCAACACAAGGCAAGACACATGGACAACCAACACAGTGTGGGCCCATACTAAACCCCATATCGGAGCTGCAAATCAGCAGCTAAACTCAAATCGAGCTCATCATCCGACGCCCAGGATGCTTCATCAGCATACTTTCCTACGGGGTAACTCTGAACTGACTCACAAGGCAGCTCAAGGCTCCTTGGGAATCTTCACTCAAATTCCTTCAATACCTTCATGTCCTCAGGCTCGGGGAGTTCTCGACCCGGCACCCAGTCCATAGTCCCATCTTTACGAATGCAAAGGTACTCGGCTGGAATGTCCAGAACATGGCAATGCTTTGAGCACGCCCATGTTTCTTTCTGTCCAATACCTGTACGACAGCATTCTGGGCAGGGTGTGTCTGGACAGGAGGAAGTTCATCAGTCAAGGTTCTAGAACCTTCTCTGGAAAACCATGGTCTCAGTTGAGACTCATTAAAAACGTCATGCACAGCAACATAACTCTCATGCAAGCGCAATCGATATGCAACAGCATTCACTTGCTCGACAATTTCAAAAGGACCAACATATATAGGCTGCAGTTTAGAACGTTGCGTGCTAGCTGCACGAGGATTAAGGTGCTCCGTCGACACCTTCACCTGATCGCCTATGCTATAGTCATGAGATACTTGTCCTTTCTTGTGAGCGCGTAGCATTGCCTGACGAGTGTATTCCAGTGAAATCCGCGCCTTGTCCAACTGACCTGCTCGTGCCTGCAGCCAAGACTCCAAGGGCGCACAGACAGTGGACAGCTTGAGGGCGTGGGCCTGGAATGGTGCCCTGAGGTCCGATGGAGTCCATCCGAACAATACACCCCTTCAGGCCCTTAGGTGCACACGCACCCCCTGGTCAAATATTTTTGCACCTCTGCATCTTCATGCGGTGTAAACGGGTGCTGGGGTCGCGCGTAAGGCGCTTCCCCCGACGCTGTGTCAACGCAATGCTCAATGGGCTTGCCCTCGGGACCGAACCTTTCGGGCGGCAACCCACCGGGAATCTCTGAAACAAAAACATCACGAAAATCTGCCAAAACAGGTTGAATGTCAAGGTGCAAAGCACCTGGACCTGAAAACATAGGATCGTTGGCATCGTCATTCACATGCATGACACAACATTCAGGGATGACATAACCCAACAATGCCGCCTGGAGATTGCACTAAAAGAACACAATGCAGACCTCTCTGAGTTCAAGACAGGGAGTTTCTCGTCAGCGATCGCATGCAAGATCAAACTAGCACCCTTATGCTTAACACTCATGGTGCGAGCACGCCAATCAACAACAGGATTGACTTGGTGAAAGAATGAAATGCCAAGAACGCAATCATATGCATCCATGTCAACCACTAGGAACTCATGTTTGACTCAGAAGGAACTAAATTTCAATTCTAGAGCACACGTAACACCCAGGATTCGAACCGCCGACCCATCGGCAAGATGAGCTTCGGAAACTGAAAAAATGTTTGTATGAAATCCCGCTGTTGCGCAGGTACTCAGATGATACAAAGGAGTGGGTCGCACCACTATCGGCCAAGGCTTCCACATGAGCACCAGCCAGAAGACCATCGAAGGATAGGGTCTTGCAGCCAGCAAGCAAGCGTGTGAAGCGCAGAATAGGAGCCCCACCTGCCACGGGGTAGACTAGGTCGTCGTCCTCGGCCATATGCTCCAAAGGAACGAACTCCTGAGGATGGTGCGTGGTCTCCGCAGGCGGCACTACAAACACTGGGCGACCCCCATAAACAGACATAGGTTTGCTGTGGGCAACCATGACATCAGGTGAAACTTGGCACAGCTAACGATATGCATGCAAACAGGATGCAACAAGCAATGCAGGTGTGCGATGCAAGCGGCGTGCCCAAGCACCCGCTGCCCTCAGGCGATGTTGCCCTACGTCTGCCCTGAGGCCACTTGCCCTCAGGCGGGTATGCCCTCAGGCTCTTGTCCCCTAGGGACTGCTTAACGCCGCGCCGGTCGCTGTTTCCATTTGCCACGCGCTTTCTTTTCTGCTATTTTCCTGCACTCGGTATGACTGTGATCATCTTTTTTGCAGAAGAAAAACTTGTGCTGCTGTGGTGCACCCTTGCGAGGGTGCGAGTCAAATGCATTCAAAGCAGGAGGTGGCGTGTGAGAACGGGTAGAAGTATCTTTGATACTAGCAACTTGCACCAATTGAATAATACTGTAGTCAGGGTGCTCAACACGCTTCTCGTGCAGGTGACGTTTCAAGTCATGGCGGAGGGAAGCACAAAATGTAGTGAGAAGGGTGGCCTCAGAGGGCCGATATTTCCACGCTATGGCAGCGTGTGCAGCTTGCAGCTGCAATAGGTAGGCGTAGTATGCTTGAATATATTGTGAACGCAGATGTCCTGCGTCTTCCCATTTTGCCAACGAGGTCAGATGCAGATTGTTGAAACTGCGTCACGAGTAAATCCTGAAATACTTCGTATGAAGGGAACACACCACGCTTGTACATAGACCTGAACCAAACTGTAGCCACTGAACCGGCTGGGAAACATCCAACAAGCACAAGCATGCGCGTTTTCAGCGCACCTGGATTGTGCGTCAAGTCATACAACTGGGGCTGAGCTTCAAAGAACAGTTCCAGTTGAAACAGGAAATCCTCGAGAGACGAGGCGTCAGAGTTCCCTTTGAACTTAGAAAGCTTTATCGCGTCACGAGGCAGGGGTGGTACTCGGGTGACGGCTACAGGGTCAGGGTTGCCAGGGGTCGCATCTGACGTCGTTGCGGCCGCGTGGGCAGGGTGAACAACAACAGGAATAACAACAGGTACGGCAATCTCATCATTATCCAAAGCAGGATCGTCATGAACAGGAAGAGGCTGATGCCCGCCGACAGCTCCTTCCTCGAGATCAGCAGAGCCATCCTGGGATGCAGCAATGGCGGCAATGGCAGCCTCAGCGTCGATGTTCATAATAGAGTGATAGATTGTACCTGATCGTGTAGGCATACCAAGAACATAAAACACAGGGAGTGAATTGTCGTAACCGGACAACTATATGGCAATTGCATCATGCTCAAAAACAGCATGATGCTACAAATCATGGAGAGCGACTCCATGCATAACACATGTGAGGTAACTGAGGGGGGGGTGCTCTTTTGGTACCGCATCCACCCGTGGACAGGCGCCCTGTCCACCCACCTTTGCACACGTGGGCTCGCAAGTGTGCACAAACGGCCTTACTACAGTGTACAGCTTCAGTATGACACAACTGGTAAGATATCCATACCAGCAACCGTTGACAATGCATGATGACACACATGGTGACCTCACAATCTGGTGGGCCACTAGTCGCGCAATGCTGGAGTGCTTCAGGACAGGCTGGCTACAACGTGCGAAGCACGTTTCTGACACTGATGGCCAGGTCAATTTACAGCTGACAATTGACTTGGCCTAGGTCCCTCTCAAGAGCACGCACAGGACATCAAGAAACTACATATTTACCCAGATTCAAAACATGCAGCTACCAGGGGACTGCCCTCCCTTGTAAACTTGAAAAATAACAATATGCATACGGACAACAACAAAAACCGACAGCAACATCGACAGCACTACTTGTCATCAAATTTGACTGATGACAAGTGCATGCGGATGTCTGTTGCATCAAAGACCTCCTCTAGCGCATTGATTTCGACAGGGATGCGCTCCAACACTCCAGTGGGCATTCCCTGAACATGTTCCAGACTCCCTAGAAACCCATGCAGTGCTACAAGCTTTCTAGAGGCGACATTCACAACTTGAGCGAACTTGGCTAGCTGCGTATGGGCTGACATCAATGCATGCACGCTAGCATCACCATTCGCCGACCCAGGCATCAAACTGACGCTGGGGTCACACAGCACCTTTATAGGCACCTTGCCAGTGGTACAAAAGTGCTTCCGTACTTCGTCGAAGGAGAGCCGGTCCGCGGCCCGCATGTTGCCCCATGCCGAAGGGTGGAGCAACTTGCGAGACTTGATTGCGGCTGCCTGCTCCAGCACGGTTGCCCGTGCCCGCTTCTCGACAAGAGCAGTCTCAGCCTGGTAAGCTATCGTCCGCAGTGCGGTCGAAGACGGCAACGCTGCCAACATGTCCGAGTTGTCCATGGACATTGTATACTTATAATTAGTTCTCAATTCAATGTTTGTCTGCGATACCAGTGCGACACGTCGCGTTGATTGAACTGAAAGGTTACAAAACAGTCCCAGTAATGACCATTGGTTGATCCGATAAAGCAATGACTAGTTCAGACTTAATGTCTGGTAAGCAAGCAGACAGGTCTACATGCATACAAGCATGTACTGTCGCGCTAAGTCGGAATTGACAACTGAACATGCATCAGTATTTAACATCCAAATTTGTCTCGTCTATACAAAACCACACCAGCTCCATTTGTGCGTGTACTGTACCAACATCGAGGCTAACTTCACTAGGTTTAAACAGGTTTGTACATCTTCGCCATATCGGCAATGGCATGGTCGAGGGCATCACATGCAGACATCTCCATAGTCTGTTTGGTCTTCATGGCGCTCTGCATGACAGCATGGTGAGCCTTGAGAGCCTGCACGTACTCCTCATCGGTCTTGAACACATCCTTCTTCACACGCTGGCACAGGCAATACTCAGAGACAGTGGTGATGATCTTGGCAGCGTGTTCCTCCTTTGTGGTGATCCATCGTACAGCTTGGTTCAGGTTGACAAGATTGCTACCGATGGTGGCGTGCAGCTCAGTCGCCTGTACCATTGCTTTGCGGATTGTGGCAGCGTCTTGTACCATTCCACTCACCATTGCCGGGTCGTCAAAGATTCCACAGGGTACTGCACACACACCAGGGGTTATGTGCGTTGACATTGACAAAGGCACGTCTCACAACCACGAGTTCAGTGCCGTCAAAGGATCCAAGATACCTAAACCTGTTCTTCCGAAGAAAAAAACCCGCCTAAATTGAACAATTTTCATGGTTCCATCATTTGGGTTCATGCCTATTCACTACCTTCCCGGTTTGTAAGGGTCCATCATGCTCATTTTAGGATCCTAAATCGAGAGGAGATGCAGCCGCCATAGAGTTAGACAGGACCTGATATAGCACAGAAACACAGCAGCTCTAATACTGACGCACATCTCTTGTATCGGCATTGCTGAACGTCTGCATGCCTGCATGCCCATATATTTATATTTGTATACAACGCTTCGCGCGACTCAGCCTCTTAGTGTGCAAAGAAAAGCGGAAGCTTTTCTTTGCACGTTAGGCTGTACATGCAGTTTTCTTGCCAAGACTATACGCGGTACACTGTACGCTGACAACTGGCTCTTTATCGCATGCAACGCAAGCATCAGACATGACACCCTTTTCAACCTGTGCACACCTCGACACATTGAATGTACTGTTGACGTTTGTTTGTGCCATACTATATGTGTGAAACTGCGATGTGGCTGTCCAAGAAGTGCAGAATGCAAATGACACGACAACACCACGCGCTCGCGAATCACAGTTCGAAACATAGATGTTGCCCATCTGTAGGATCATATAAGTTGTTTCCCTGACGCTCGCGTGGAATGGTGCACTGTGCTAATATCCTTTCGCGTTACAAACCTCTGCGTTGACGATCCAGATGTACGTACTGTACGAAGAAGAGCGGGTCTAGGCACTCGTGAACGACGGTTTACAGGTTAATATGTATGTAGCTATGTGTTCAACAGAAGCAGCGCGATTCTGAGTTATTTCTGTAGTGGCAGCTTCGTGCATCCATGACCGTTCAACACACACTGCTACCGACATGGCGCCCCAAACCACAAATCGCCAAGCCACATCACTTCACAATAATGATATGTGCTTAAGTTTGTAATTAGCGTGCGTGCAGTTGCGGGGAACGGCAGAAACGTCAAACTATCAGGAATAATCATATATAGTAGTAGATTTCACGGCTATGTATGTATGCATGCAGGCACCAGGCGCCCAGTGGGTGTGAAGTCACAGGAGGAACTTCTGAACAGCCTGCTGGCGGGGCTGAAAAGTGGCGTTGAGGGGCAAGTACATGCCGCAAGTGTGGCTTTGGGGTACTGCCACGTGGACCACCTGCCTCTGCTGCTGCCGGTGCTGCTCTTGGTTCCCAAAACATTGTATTTGAAAAAAAAAACTGTGTTCGCTACCTTGCTGGTTTGTAAAGGGTTCAGTATTAGAAGGAAAAAAGACTGTTTTCGTGGATGCCAAATGAAGTTGTGGTGTTTTGTGTTCGTTGCTTCCAACTACTTGGGTTTTGTCTCTATGGTCTGCCTTTCTGGGTTCCAAGGGTGTTTTGGTGGCTGGTTATGTTCCAGTTCATGCATGTTCTGCATCATTTTGTGATGGTGTGCCACCAGATGTTCAGTATTTGGGGGCGCACTCCGACTAAACTATATTGCGCCATTCATTCCGTAGTTTAAAAACTGGAAAGGTAGTGAATAGGCATGAACCCAAATAGTCAAAAGCAACTCAGACAAAAATATCCACTTCACTCGAATGCAACAACAGCACGATCACGAAAGTCTTTCCCAGCACTCTTAGCCAAACTGCGATAGGAAGGCCAAAACACAATGCCTTTCATTCCATTGCACGCCAGTCAGGTCGGCCATGGTGGCTTGGGTACCTAATATGAAGCTGATTGTTTTCCTCTACATGTGCATGTCATCAAGTTTCTGTACCTTCTACAGCATTCTGAGACATCCTAGAGTACTGTTCTGATTCTTGAGTATGATAATTCTGGTCGGCGTTCTGTCAGGGACGGATAGTTCTATTTCTGAATGTTTAAGTTTGTAATATGTGACCTTTCATAAACCGGAAAGGTAGTGAATAGGCATGAACCCAAATTAAATTTGCAATATTTAAACACTTTAATGTTTATTTAATTCAATAAGACAACCTCGGGGGTCGAAAAAGATCGCATGCAGTTGTACGCATGCACGCCAGGCACTCACATCCCCGTTCTGGCCATGCGCAGACGCCAACATGAGTTGGCGGCCTCGGCAACCGCTGTATAGTGGCCGTGGGGGCCAAAAATATAAATCTGGGAGTTTTGGGTATGCAGCAGCTCATAGATATGTACATGGACACTGTCGGAGACGCCACCCGCAAAGCCAACCGCATGGTGCGCCATGAAGAGATGCGGCTGCATCTCGCACACATCTTCCGTGTGTCCGCGTACCGTCTCCCTCCCGACAACCTTGTTCTGCACCGCACCCCCACCCAGCAGTACTGCCAGTTCCTCTCCCTCTGCCTCCAGGTAACCCCCCCCCACCCCCCCCCTGCCAAAGTCCAAACCCTGATAGCCCATCTTGGGTATGGCGTGGTTCCCGATTAGTTTTTTAGTTTAGTATGATACCGCACGCCTATGGTACCAAAAACGTGCACTACTGTGCACAGCTTTGGTACCGTTGGTACGCCCATGGTACTGTTGATGTGTGTACCGTTGATGTGTGTACTGCACACCTGCATGGAGGTGGTACCATGGAGCTATAGTACTGCGCTCCCGGTATGGTACCATGCGCACCTGGGGTGCTGTGCACCATAGCACCATAGGTGCAATGGTTGACTCTCATTTCAGCAGCCTCCTGATTTGTAGTGTCTATCCATATTTGCAGCATTTCAACCTATTCACTGACACCATGTTTTTTTCTTCGTTGATCAAGCTAACCATGCCGGCGACGTTCGCAGCGTTTCGACCTAGTTTTTCTTCATTTGCTGAGCAACCCAGCCGCATCAGCGTGTGAGAATCGCGGTGCGCTCTGTTCATGTTCCCGGCCCATGAACATGATAACTGGCCAATTCATGGTCTGCATGCATTGTGCAGCACACCGCATCCAGCCACGCACTGGACAGCCTGGAGCTGAAGTACTGTGTGGCGGCGGTGGCGCACGCCGTGCTGACTCAGAGCAAGTCCGCCGATGCGCCACTTGTAGCCGCTGACCTACGCGGGCGGCTGTGGGATGCTCTAGAGGTGTGGCTCGCCGCCATTGTTGGCCGCAGCGGCAGCTCACCTGGTACGCGCTCGCTCTCCTCATACATGCGCATCATTGCGGGGCCGATACAGCGCGGGGTTCATAATTGCGCGAATGACATGCACTCGGGATTCATTGTTGCGTGCGGTTCATACAGCGCTGTTCATGTTCCCATCCAACAACATAGTGTCACAATTCCACCCTTCATTGCTGAATGCATGCAGCGAAGCCTTGATCAATCGCACCGTATGAACGTTCTCAGCTCACGCTCTGCCTGACTCAAAAAACTCACCACAAGCTGCACAAAATAGCACCATCCATAGCACCATCCGAAAACACTCGATACTTTGGATATGTGCCGTCCTCACTCGAAGTACCTAACTCGAACTCCAGACCGTTTCTCTGTCTTGGGTCTCCACATGGGGATACGAGATATCCAATGAGCACCCCCCTGACTAAGTCACAAATTACGACTCTAATATCCCAACCCCCCCTCCCCCCCCCCCCAGATTTCCCGCTGCCCCCCTGCTCGTCGACAGGTGCATGCATGCATGAAGCCTGCTATTGTTTGAACTGAGCTGTTTGCGACAGTATGCGGCACTTGTGACATGATGTGGGCCCTGAAGCACAGTTGTACAGCAACCTTCTAGAACCTTCTGGTAACATGCATGCATGCAGGCGTAGCAGGCCGCAACCTCGGCCGCATGTCCTCCGCAGTCAGCAAGGCAAAGGACTCTGAGTCACGCGCAGCCGCACACTCCGCTGCTCGCAAGATTGCTGACGCGCTCAAGCTTACAGGGTTCCAGGTGCACTTCCCAGGATTACGTCATCCCTCCCTGTTCTCATCCACACTCACAGGTATTTTCTTCGAGATAGGTGATACAATAAAATCACGATAACAAAACCCTGGTTTGCAGAAACATGCATATTCACTACCTTTCCGGTTTGTAAGCGGTTTGTGGGATGAAAATTACTGCACCGCCTGTCTGTTCATATATCATGATACACAGTAATGCATGCAGTACTCCATGCATGCGCGCCTGCAAGGCAGCTGATTCGAATCAGCTGCCGTGCATCAATCATTGCCTAACATCAATCAGCTGTCCTGACTGGGATCGATCAGGACAGCGATCGATTCCCTATAATCGATCGCCTATAATCCCTATAATCGATCGCCTATGATCGGTTCCCGTCAGGACAGCGCTAGCTAGCCGGTGCTGCATAGAAACCATGTGCATGCTGCATGCATGCAGGCCATGGCGGCGCTTCTCAGCGGGCCTCTCTGGAAAGAAGAGATGATCTCGCGCGGCACAGCGCTTGCATGGTTTGATGCCGCACTCTCCAACCGCCGCAGCCAACCCTCCGACCTCCTCGGCACCGCCTCGTCCACCTACTCTCTTGCGCAGGTGCAGTCAACCACATTACGTAATCCCATGCATTGTGTTGGCAGTTTGCTCCGTCTTGTATACCTTGCACAAGCCTATTTAGGTTCATGCCTATTCAGTCCCTTTCCGGTTTGTAAATATGGAAGCACAAGGAGAAATGCTCGAAGCAACTCGTTTCCCACCTCGTGTTGTTTTCCTTGGTGGCACAACCTTCACGGTGTGTAATACTGTAGCTTATTTAGGGGTTTTGGGTTTTTGTTTTGCAACTTGCGTAAAGTGAAGGCTTCTCATGCACGCTGCGGGGCTGAATGGTATTCTTTGGGTCTTGCTAACTGTTCTAATGCCTTGCAAAGGTGTTGAGCATAGCCAGTCTACTTTAACCAATAGACATCCGAGGTCAGATGTCCAGTGGCTAAAGCAGACTGGCTATGCTCAACAAAAGGCGCATGCTGCCTAGCTTTGTGGTTCCAAGAATACGATATGGGTTCATGCCTCTGCACTACCTTTCCGGTTTGTAAATGGGTTGTTCCGCGAATTGCACACGCGTGATGTGATGCCTCCACAAACAAAAACCCTGAACTAGGGCGTCACATGCAGGTCCCGCTGCGTGACGCGGTGCTTAGTAATCCAGATCTCGCGCCGTGGGTTCTAGATCGTTGTTACGCGCGCGACGCGGCCCTGTCTGATGCATACTTGCATGTGTTTGCGGGGCTGTGCGCTCACCTACATGCCGAAAGCAGCAACGGGGGCAGCATCGCAGGCCACTCGGGTGCGCTACCTGCGTACTCCGGACAGTCTGCGGCGTTTGCTGGGCAATCGGGGGCTCTGAGTGACCCCGGTTTGAGGTCCAAAGGAGTCGGTGTGTTCTTATGCGTTTCTCTGTGTTTTTGGTGTTGTTCGTCACATGTGTTCTAAAACCCTACTGCATGCATCGAGAACTTTTAATCAATGGCATTGCAATAGAGTGTGGGTGGGTGGGGGTCTGCAACAACAATGCATACATGCATGCATGTCATGCATGTTTCGGGAGGGGGGGAGGTTACTACTGGCACTGGTGCGCCATGACGTTGTGCGGTAGGTGCACTTCTAGAAGCTTCTGAAGGTAGTGCATGCATGGAGGGGCGCTGTGGAAGCCGCATGAGCTGCTGGTGGTGGTGCTGCACCGCCTGGTGGACCCCTGTGAGGGGGCGCGCGATGACGCGGTGACAATCATGCGTGTGCTCGTGGGTGCGCTGCATGCTAGGAACAAGAAGGTTCAGGTGAGTGTGGATTATGTCATTCTGCTGAAACGTCTTTCTTATTCTGCAAAACTATTTCTTGATTGCTTGCTTAGACTGCAGAATAATATACAAGGCTTTAGGTGCATATGTAGACCTGGCCCAATATACGGAGGGCATGTGAGATTGTACGGAGGGCAGTTGAGGAAACGTATACTTTCGTATATCATCCTTTTGATGCGGATTTTGACACTCTTTTATGGGCACTACACCCCCAAGAATCTTTTATTTGTTAGGTGTGTGAAAATATACGATATGGCAAATGCAGAATCGTAAATTGACACAGCTCTATTCATATGCCTTGGCATAAACTTCTGGTTTGTGACAGAAAGATGCAAACCCTTGATAGGCAATTAGGAATTCGGATGATAGGGAATTGTGATGGAAAGCCTTTTTTCATGAATGCCTTTCTTGTATGAAATTGAAGATTGAAGGGCCGTGATGAGGAGTTTGGCAGTTACAAAAAGGAAAGGTAATTAAAGCGGGAAAGAACAGCAATACCAGGCCATAGTAAAAGCTTCAGAGACGAGGGCCACAACTAGCACTCACCATCTGTGGCGCATTAGGGTTTTGAGCGACTGGAATATGGGGGGTGGCAGTTAGCCCCGCCCTACCTCTCTGCCCCCTCCCCGGCACATGCATGTTCTGCATGCACTGTTATACCTGTTTCGTTTCGCAGACAGGTTTTCAGGGGCGAATCTGGGACAGAGCTTGGTCCTGTAAAAGTACACAACAGTGTATGTGTATTCCCCGAAACTATGTTCCCCGAAACTATATTCGAAAAGGCAACCGGTTGGCCTTGGTGCCAGCAGAACCCTTTCTCGCCCCTCCACGCTGTTGAGCATCACCCACCTGAGCCATCATCACTACATGACCCTGAACCATCCTCAGTACAAAGCCAAAACATACACAGCTAGGGCGACTGACAACCGTGGCTACAGGTGGCGCCGGACGCGGCGGTGGTGGTTGGCCAGCTGCAGGAGAGCTACGTGAGGATGCAGCACGACTTCAGCCACAAAATGGCGGCTGCGCACCGCTCCCTGGCTGCGCATGTGTGCAGAGAAGCCCTCACCCGGCAGCTGTCCTGGGAACACTCCCCCTCCCGACAGTATGTGCGCACCACCCTTCCCCCCCCTTCCTCCCCCCCCTCTCTCCCCCAGCCTGCTGTTTCTGTAGCTTTTCAAACACCCCCCCCCCCCCCGCCGCCCATCCCACCCCCCCTTGTGACCCCCATGCA
>JAUMHD010004863.1:0-13407 GCA_032359135.1 Ulvella scutata
TTGGTTCGAGAGTGTCTTTCCTTTGCATGTAACACTCCATAGAGTTCCAGTAGACATCTTGAGCTCGTACACCTTGGCGTACAATCTTCAAAGCTTGAGTCTCTTCACGTGTTGTGTCGGCATTGCAGCAACCTCTACCACGAAGCATTCAGGGACCACCGTTACTTTGGCACGACAGTTATTTTGCGACGAAGCTTGAAGTACTGGGGCCCTGTCTGGTGTCTATTCTCAATGGCTGTCTGTCTTGGACTCCCTTCCGTCTATCTCCCCTTCCCGTACTGTGATTTCCCCTGTCATCTGCCAGCTGCCCTTGCTGTCCCACCGGGGTGTGGATGTCGTGTCGATGAGCTGCCTTGCCGTCTCTGTTTCACTTCTTGGTCGCCCCTGTCGCCTTTTATTCCCCACCCCCTTGCGTGTATGTGCCTCTGTTGCCGCTGGTGGCTGCGCTTGCTGCCAGTACTTTCTTAGTCGTCTGTGAGTGCCTGAGCCCTGCCTCCGTTTCGTGATCTTCTGTAGTTGACCGAAGTCGTTCTTGTGTGCCTGCTGTTTTTCCTGCCGCTACTTCCCGCCCCCGTCCCTGCCCTGGCTCTTCTGCATATTCCTTCTGTGTCGCCATGTACTTCCGCTGGTGTGTGCTCTCGTCTGCACTCACATGCTGTTGCCTATGCGTGCCCTTCTGCTGATGCTGTTTCTGTATTTTCCGGTGTTGTTTTGGGTGGGGTAGCCCTCGGTGGTTGCCCCTCTGCCCCCACTCTTTGGAGAGCTGAGGGCCTCCGGGGTTGGTGTGATCTTTGATGGTTTATTTTTCTTCGTCGATGTTGGCGTACAACTGCCAGTAGAGACTGTGCGTGACGTGACAACCATCATTATCACCATCTTCACCACCTTCGCCATCCACCGCAACAGTGTTTTTAGAGAAGCACACCACTGCTTTCAGAAGGGCATAACCATTCTGAGCCCCTCTGAAAAAAAAATGTTGCATGCAGTGTTGGTGGTCCTACTGCGCTGCCGCATGCATGCACCAGCGCACACTATCATGGCAGCATCGGTTTTGCAAGCTGCTTAGCTCGTGATCGTTGAGTGGTCTTCTGTTCTTACCATCACGCTTTAGCCAAGAGTGCCGGGAAACCCTTTCGTGCTAGTGTTGTGGTGCCATTTGAGTGAAGTGGCGGCATTTTACCTGCCACTTCTGGATTTTTGGTTTCTAGGAAGTTTCCTGAAGTGAAAGCATGTTCCCTACAGCGAGAAATTTGTCCCGAAACGGATCGTACACGCATGCTGTACAACGTGCACACCCGGTGATTACCATGGTATCCCATCAGATCTCACAAGGAACACAATGCATCAGCATAGATGGCTCAGTGTAGCTCTCTCGCATCAAGCAAATGGTTTCTGCCTTCAACAGCCAGAGTAGATGCCTTTCAGTAGTCCTTTCATACCTCCTACACACCCTTCAAGTGGTCCAGGACTTGGGTTGTGCCCCTCAAGGAAGCCGTGTGAACGGTAGCCTCCTGCCCATCTTTCAAGCGCTTGTAGGCCGCAGTGCTAGCTTCTCCATGTGGCCAATCGCTGTGGCCACAGGTGCTGTTCGTTGGCAGATTTTGTCAGTTTATCATGAGAAACCTTGAGTTCATCTGCTAGCCATGAGCCGCGAAACAGCCCACAACACATATAATTCGGTCTTTCCTTTCAAGCATGCTGCGCTCTACATTGCTGATGGTGTGAAGGCAGGGTCTGGGACAGACGGCTGGGTCTTGCGCTGTCCAAACGACGTTTGCGATTCAGCTAATTTGTTAGGGGGTCATGGATCAAAAATATGCTTTTGAGGCGTTTCCTGGTACCACAATGACGGTGTGTCGTTTCCATGACTTACAGAACGGTGCAGAGCTGAGGGAAGCGATAGTAGCGAAGAAGATAGCAGCAGACGCCGCATTCATAGACCGAGATGCAGTTCCAGATATATTCTTATTACACCTTGCTGCCTTCAAGGCGCTAGTCTCAAAGGTGCGAGTGCTGTGCTGTCTGCCCTGTCCACTGCAGACGCTGTGTTCTGGTGTGAGAGCTTTTCTGTGAACAGCAGTTGCAGATGAACAATTGCAGGATGTAATGCTCCAAGTACATAGATAGGATATTGAGTCGCCGTTTTGTAAAGCGGGGTACAAGGATGGAACTCCTGCGCGGAATGATGTCTCGTTGAAGGTGACATTACCGAAGCAGCTGCTGAAAAAAAGCACTGTCAAATGCCACAAAAACTCGTCTTCTCGCACAGCCTGATGACTGTGGCTGTTTGATCGGTACCCTCAGTGTCAAATTGTTTAGAAGACAGAATACGGAACAGCAGGCACGCTTGACACAGTCCAGGTGCCATGGAATTGGCTACTTTGATGCTGGGGCTTGCGCCCATCGTAGCATCATAAGTTAGCATCATTCATGTAACTGCTTTCAGTTCTGGAGAGTCTGCAGCACTTCCGTAGGCAGTTGCAGAGGTTGCTGTCCCAAGTAGGCATCTGAATTATCCTGATGAAGAACTGCTGAATGTTAGGATGCAGTAGCGATAGCTGCTGACGAACTGTTTCTTCCAGGAGGAGGGGACTCTGAAGACACACTCCCTGCACGCAGACATCATTGTGAATCTGTCTGGCAGCAAGCATATAGCAGCAGCTCTGAGTACATTTGGGGTCACAGGAGAAACGCAGGACTTGCTTGTCGTCAAAATTGATGCTTCAGGTACGAGGGCAACTTAATGAGTAATGTCATGTTTTGGTGTTGCCCTTTTAGGAACTGTTGCTTCAACAATCGTGGCGTTTGGCCCCAGCACAGGAGTACCAAGCTTTCATGCATCTCTCGCTGTGCCTTTCTTGGACCTTCAGTGCACTTTGTGAGCATTCAGATTGCTGATTCTTGCTCTCACTGTCTGCTACATTCTCTAGATTGTTTTTTGTCCTGCGCTCTGTCTTCCGTTTGAAGAAGAAGACTTGACCAGTACAGCAGAAACATCACAGAATCCATCTTCAGGTCTGTTGCCAAATCCATGACAAACATTGTGCAACACCACTCCGTATCCACTTCCCAGACAACACTTGATGTTCTTCTTGTTCGTGATGCTCTTGTTGGCCTTGCTGTTCTTGTTGTCTTCTCAGAACACAGAGCATAACACAAGCTACATTGCATCTTTCCCTGTCCACTTACCCCAATCAGCGAAATCGCAACGTCCACTTCTCAGCACGTGCATGATGCACACCCCATCCGGCATCGGATCCCTGTGTCCCAACGCCACTGTTGAAAGCTGTCACCGTGTTGGCAACATACGCACCACAGCTGCATGACATCTAGTCGCATCTATACATTCTCTTGCTGACTTTGTCGGAAGGACATACAGTAGAAACCAATCACAAGCTCTAACATGCAAGGAGGTGCAACTTCTCACATGAGGTAATGGGAAGAAAAACAGGCAGCACACATGTATGATCAGTCATGTTGACATCTGGGGATGGTGCAGATGATGACCTGCGAGTTCTGAAGGAGGCCATCAAGGCCGAGCAGGTGGCAGTGGACAGTATTTCCACAGGCACGGAAGGGGGCACACAAACTCATGAGAAGCTCAAGAAGCTCTTCAAAAGTGGTGATGCAGAGCTGGCTATCGGGACACTGACAGATGCTGCAGTTTGCAAAGGGGCATTGCTGCAGTGTTAGAATACACGATTTTGTGTATGATTTTGACAGTGCCTTGTTTGCCAGTCTCACATGTAATGACGATATGCGACACTTGAGTTTCCTTATTGAAGATGGCATATCTCAGATGTGTATGTCGTACACTCAGGTACCCTTGTGGCTGTGCATGCATCTCGAATCATGTCTCAGATTTGAGACACCAGGGGGACCCTATAGGGCCCTATATAATCCTTGACAATGATTGCAACCATAAATCCGTGCGCATCTTGCTCGAGACTACCGCAGTGTCAATCACCATGAATCCACGTATCTGAGATTGGCAGACAACGATGGTTGCAATGTGCAATGGAGTGTCAGATCAAGATCTCTCTGGCTCACATCATCTCAGTTCGTGACGTCTTGGATCCACACCTATGGGAACAACGAGAGCACAATCGAAATATAGTTGCTGTACAGGGCTGAAGATTTAGAATCAGAGCACAACCTTGTGAAGTGGAATTCGGGACCACTCTATTCTGAATGAGATACAGATATTTCTATGTACAATGGTTTACAGATACCTATGCTGAGAGAGCGAAGAGTAGGAAACATGTTTTGAATGGTGCCACTATGGTGCCTTTGGTTGTATCTACTTTTGGGAGTTGGGACCCTCTGCCGAGGGTTACTTGCAGAACCTTGCTACACTGGTGCTGTTGATCGTGGGCTGTTGCGTATCAGTAGACAACAACTCAGTTGTGCCCTGGCTCGTGGTCGTGGCATTGTGTTTCTTTATCACTATCGCAGCTTGGCTGAGAGTGCTGGGAAAGACTTTCGTGATGGTGCTGTTGTGCCATTCGAGTGAAGTGGTGGATATCGTGTGTTCGTTGCTGATGGCTATTTGGGTTCATGCCTATTCACTACCTTTACGGTTTGTAAACTGGGTTAACAGGCACAACTTCGCTTCTGTGTCTGAAGTGCTACACCAACACATCCTCTGCTGCCATGTATCGCAGATGCGCATCTGCAGATGCGCAGATGTTGGGTGGTGTAAGTTGCCATGATTACGATCCAGTGGAACGATTGGCTGATAACAGATACATTGGTGTGCTAGCTCGCAACAGGAAGGCTGGATTATGCTTGCTCATTGTGCAGCAGATTCTTTTGGTTTGCGAGTTCGCGACTGGCAAGTGGACACACAAGAGAAGACCCGCTTATGCAAAAGCGCCCATGATTGACAACGCTCAGACCCTCACCAATATCACCAGTGTGGTTCTGCAATTGTGGACATTTTGGTGCGGCGTTTCGTCTTCCCGAACAGCCACGTTCCAGGCGGTTCAAATTGGTCATCAACACCTCACATCCGAAATCAACGCTCTGAACATGCAACCCAATTCAGATTTGAGGTTACGTCCAGGCTAACGATCTCCGGTGCAGTCAAGTCCGGTCGCACACACCGGCTGCAGCTACCCACCGTGGCACAGTATCTCCGTGGCATCGAGAGTTCCAACAATGCGCGTAGACAACACTGCAGATTTGTCATCGTCACTTGACTGTAGTACCAGTGTCAAGTATGATGTTGTTGCCGCGTCTGGCATATCGGCCTAGCCCACCTGACGCTATTTGCGACTGCTTGAAGACGATGAACTGAAGAAAGTGACGAGCCTTTGCATACATATGTGTATGTTCGGAAATGCTACGAAATCGCCGGCGATGCCCAACTATCTTGCAACGCTGGATTGATGCTGCAGCGCAGTACACGAATAGCTACAAATGCCGCTCCTCGACGGAATAAAATAGTGAGGTTGGAGGCCTTATGCATCTGTCGCACACTTTTAAGGGCGCCAGATTAGCGCATGGACAACTTGTGTACTTAACATGCTATCTGAGCTTTTTGAATTCATAGCAGGCGAGGTCATGCACTGGAGCCAAACGAGACACATTCCTCAACAGAGATCAAGCATTTCGAGAAGCCATTCATGTGTACCCCGTAGCGTTCTTCACCTTCTGTTCAACTATAGCAGACGTAGTGAACAATGGTTCATGTTGCACTTGGAGAGCCACACATGAGCGTGGGAACTGCAATGTCTGCCAGCGATGAATCCGCTATATCTGTCATTTGCAGCGATGGATTTAGTTTACCGGTCAATGATGCGGCTCTGCAAGCGAGTAAGCTCGTGGAGAGCTTACGATTGGACTTGGCTGGCTCCAGCACATCTCTCACATCTCTCGCAGTACCCTTCTCCCGCAGAGAAGTTGAATCGTATATCAATCAATCCACTTTAAAGAGTCTTTTGGAGTGTGTTGCTGCTCTCAAGGTGCGTCCCAGGAACCTGCAGTTTGAATGCCTGCACACCAAGCGACCTGCTTGCGAAGGACGGCGCTGCAAAACGATGCGCCGTAGCACATTGACATTAAATTCCTGACATACTACTACTTTACTGGCATTGCTGCACTGTTCGAATATTGGCAGTGCCTGGTGCCCCTTATCGTCTTGACATCCTGTGGAATTGCTTGACAGAAGACTTGGCCTGACCCACCACCGTGCTGTCGTTCCAGAGGAAGTGATTTCCACCCCTGCACTACGTAGGCCTTACTCTGCTTCATATTTCATACACCCCACGAGCACAACTCCTCATCTCAGGCATCAACTGCCAAAGTAGCAGATGATGAACAGTATAACGTGTCTTTGTGATGAACGGTTGTGATGTACAGGTAGCGGACTTTCTACAGGATGAAGCCGTGGCTGTTGCTGCAGCACGCAAAGGCAGCACACTCCTTGCTCGATGCTCTCGGCTGCTGAAAAAACGGAAGATTCTTCAGCCAACAGTAGAGCCTAGTTCGGACGACATTTCTGCGTTCTTGTCCTTAGAAACACCCCTAGCCGAATCCATCCTGCATGCTGGAGGGGGTCTGCTCTCTTGGATGCGAATTCTTCCTCGTTCCTGCTTCCACCTTGCAGTTGCGGCAGAGGTTCGAGAACATTCCTTCGAGCTAACCCGTAGCAACAGCAAGTACATGAGTGCGGTGGCAGGTGGTCTCAAGGTCCTTTCACCACCTTTGAAGCAGCTGAAGGCTGTGAAAGTGGCACCTTCTGCACTGCAGCAAGTAGCTGCACCCCTGCACCAGGTACCCACCATTCACGATATGTGCTACCCAGCAAGCCGGGATATATACAATAGAAAGTTATGCATGCTCATTGAATTTCTATCATAGTGATGAGGATTAGGACTCAACCAACCAGACCATCTTCAGATAGCTTGTGGTGCTTTGCAATTCGAGTTCGTGTCCAGCTGTTTTCCATTGCTCCACAAGCATACAAATTGACGCACTGAATGGTGTCGTGATTAATGCTGACATTCTGCTTGCTGCATGCAGTTGCAGAGTCTTGAGCTAGAGCAATGCCCGTACCCCGACGTGCCTGCATCGTTGACGTCACTCACACGCCTGCGGCTTGTGTCCGCTGAGGAACAAAGCTTTGCTGTGTTCGGGTCAAAGCTATCATCTCTCTCCCGGTTGAAGGTTTGACCCGTGCCTGTGTGAAAGTGTGCAATGTTCTCTGTGCATTGTTGCTGCAGCTGTGACCCTGTGCATCGGTCTGTGCTTCAGCATCACATGAAAACATGTGTGCACTGATTCAACCTTTTGTTACATGGTGTGCATGTATGCAGCGTCTGGAGCTGGAATCGCTGTACACACCAGAGTATGAGGAAGCCTTTCAGGAGCACCTCAGCCACCTCACTGCGCTGACCCACCTCTCTATATCTTTCCTGTGCATGAACCGGCTCGCCGCCACTGCTCTTCGCAACGCCCTATATGCATGCACGTCTCTTGCTCACCTGTCGCTTGAGAATGATGGGGGCTGTTCTTGTGTCCATCAGGGCCGTGTGGGATGTACATGCAAGCAGTGTCCTGCTCGTGTGCTGTGGGCGCTGCCTGGCCTGTCACACCTCACCTTCTTGCGCCTGAGCAGCTTCTTTGTAGAGCCTTCAGACGGCGCAGTCGTTCTGTCGAAGCTCCCACAGCTGGTCCACCTCAATACCCATAACATGTTCAACTGGGGTACCCGGGCAGAGCATAGTGCGCAGTGCCTCGTGTCTGCCATCGGCAAGATGCAGCAGCTGCAGGCGCTTAATGCCAGTGGGCTGCATCTAAGCACGTCCAAGACCGCAGATATGCTGCGAGCACTGCCCAGAACATCGCTGACGTTTCTCGATCTACAAGGAAACTGCCTGCCTGCTGACACTGGAGCATGCATTGCTATGCTTACGAATCTTCGCGAGCTGTCAACCACTGGTTGCCTTTTGCCAAGTGACACCTGTGGCCACTTAAGTTCTCTTGTGTCGCTGAGCAGGCTGAGTCTGGTGGGCAGTCAACTGAATGATCACAGCATGGTGACGCTGCTGAGAGTGGTGCCTCGGTCAGTCATTGACTTGAATCTCGCCTGCAACGACTTCCCATTGCACGCTATAGCGCCTCTAGCAGCCCTCACAGGCCTACAGAGCCTGGCGTTTGGATGGATGAACTGTTGCGATGATAATATGGCACAGGCGCTTGCAGAGCACATCCCATCTCTGCGAAGTCTATGCACCTTGCAGATGCTCTTTACCTGGTGCTCTATCTGTACTGAGTCCAGGTCTGCGCTGGTCAGCAGCATCATGCTGCTTCCTCAGTTGAGTGCAGCTGCTCGATGTGCATGCCTGGCTGCATTGCAGTGAATACCACTGCTCGTCTTGGGTTGAGCGCTGCAATAGATGTAGTTCTCGTGAGTATTGGTGAATTGAGTTGACAAATCATGCCTGTGTGGAAGTACAGTTGTTGCTGCATCGTGCTACAGGAAATACTGCGTAGAGATGTGCCGAAGCATACTAGCAACGGTGCACTAATGACTTCGACTAGTGAGAGTCTATATACACTGACAGTAGTGTTTGCATTGTTTCTGAGATATGACGTTATACGACCTAGTATATGCATGTTATGATCAGGCCCTTCGGGCTGGTTTCTGCCACTTGTTGTGCTACTTGCAACATGTTTATGACACAGATAACCTCAGCAACCACTGCATAAAATTCGCACAGTCGACCATATGCTTTCGTCACAAGACTGAGTGCACTACTACCCGTTGTATTGGTGATGATGCAAGTGACGGCGTGTACTTGGCGGGTTTTGTTGTGTACAGTTTTACTAGGCCACACAACCAAATAGGGAGTCAGCTGAGAGCTGTTCTTAGGATCAAGACAACACGCAGCAAATTTTTGATTGTAGCAACACATGATCTTCCTTGAAGAATCCTAACCTTCATGTGCGAAGAGGAGTTGCTTCCACGCCTATGTCCCTCCTCCTAATGCTCCCCTGACAGGTTTGCAGCCTCTGAACTTTTTGCTCAATTCCTGGATAATAGCTCCGATACAGCGGCGCAAGATTCACAGAACTCCTCGTTATGCTGCCAGAGCAGCCTTGCCACCTGCTGCTGTGCACATGGACCTCATAGACAAGGTCGCCATGTCTGGCAGAACTATGGCCATCCCCGTCTCATCTGTGACATGCTACAGTGGTGAGCAGTGTTATCGCCAGCTTCAATCATGAACGGTTTTGGGTGGTGTCCGGCTGTTGTGTGGAGCAGCCAACAACAAATCAACGGTCACGGGTAGACGCCTCGTTTCACCATACAGAGTTGTCCTATGCACGCTGCGATTGCACCCACACATGCTCAGATATTGTTACACGAACAAGACCACACCTCACACCAACTGCACTAATGCCACGACAGAGCCGACTGGGAATATGTACATGCAACCAGCAATCACTTGATAAATCCTTCAATACCTCTCCATGACGCCTTGACATTGTCAAATGGTGGGTGGGCATCCCAAAAACATTTCAAGTGCGTAAGGCAAAAAAAGCAAGACTCAATAAGAGGTATCACTTCAAACTCAGTTGACCATCTCCACTCACGGGAGGATCGTCAACTGAGGTTTCTGAATATTCAGTGCAAAGGCCCTCGTCTACAACTTAACCTGTACAATGGCGTTAGAGTAGTTGAACTGTGCTTGTCCACTAATCGCTCGGTAGACGAGTTTTCGGATCTTTGACCGACCTTCGTGCCACCACGTTGCTCATCCAGGCCACCGGGGCATACGATCCCCAGCCATCCAGCCCCGCTTGCTCAAACATCGGTTTTCTGCCGATAGTCAATCCCTCCGTATCCTTTGCCTCCCCCTGCACATGTCTTTTCTCTCACTTCCAGGTGGCATGACCAGGTGCGACGCTGAGACACAAGACAGAGTCACGGTGGTGCTGCATCCACACACAGCACAGAGTCCACACACAGCACAACCACAGCGCTGCTGCATCAGGCATGCCAGGAGTCCTGGGCCAGAACAGGAAGCACATGTGCCAGGTGTCTCATTCAAGAAGTGTTGAACATATCCAGTCTACTTCAACCACTGGACATCTGAGCTCAGGTATCCAGTGGTTAAAGTAGACTGCCTATGTTCAACAACAAGGATGAGTAGCTGCAACAAAACACCATAGACTGCTGTAAACCTGTCACCTGTCATCAATAAAGCCTGTCATCCATGCAACTAAGGTGCACACTGATAGTCTGCAAGAGCTGCATCTGTGGAGGAACACTCGTTCATAGATGCAGCTCTGCAGACTGTCAGTGTGCGCCTTGGTTGCATGGATGACAGGCGGTGACAGATTGAAGGAGGGAGAGTGCAGATCAAACATCCACAGCAGTGCCCATGCATGATGTCTGAAAGAGAACCGCTGTCCGGGCAAAGTCAGTCAGTTCGGCTCAGCCACTAAGCAACCATTCATGACTGACACCAACTGACTTACTTGCAGTAAACATAAACCACGTGATTGGCACAAACTGCACTTACTTGCAGTAACCTTAAACCACATCGCACACAGCATGCATGGTAGGGACGCACCGCATATTGGGCCACCTGAGCGCCTTGGTTTTCATCAACGCCCATGACATCCCAGAAGTTCGGAAACACTGCAAAGATCAGCAGGCTGAGAAGCAGAGCCCCAAGAACCAAGCCCCCCACAACCCCGTGCATCCAGTTCGGGTAGTCGTTGTAGCCGTTTTTGTACTTTGCATCGACCAGTATCTGGTTCGCGAACAGGCCGAGCAGTGCTGCAGGGCTAACATACTTGATCGGGATGTCAAACGTGAGGATGTGAATGATGACATCGCGGGGTGTCGGATCCACCTGCACTTGCAGTACTTCTTGAAGGTACTTGGGGGCCAAATGAACGTCAAACATGCCCCCTTCATGCAAAATAAAAATACATTTCTCGCCATGATGGCACCTGTCGCCATTTTTGAGTTGAGTTAAGTTAATTTTGAGTTAAGTGAGGATGTGTAACGGTGCCAGACGGCGAGCATGGCAAACAGCACTGTAACTAGGGTGGATCTGCAATAATGCAAGGAAACCATAGGATGGTGGTGTGTGTAGTGAGGGGCGGAATACGAGAGCCGACCATGCATGCAGATCTACTAGTTGTCTGATGCAGCACATGTTTGCTGGGCAGGAGCCTGCGTTCAAAGCCTGCCAACGCAAATCCACACATGTGACTCGTACTGCACAAACATATGTTGATTGTGCTTTAAACGGTGCCGTACTGCGGACTGAGGAGGCTACCCAAAATGAAAGCTGCTGCCCGAAATACGGTTTTCTCGTGTCAATCACTGATCGCCAGTGTTGCATAGATGGAACAATCCTGACGATCTGGAACTATTGCTTATGTGTTTGCCCTGACAAATCAAGCGGCACTGGTGATCAATGATGCGCATGGCGCGAATCATGATGCCACTACAAGGTCATAGACGAGCTCAGAATATGCTCGAAAGGTCATTGTACAGCACAGCATGTGCTGTTGCTGCAGCATGTGCACAACAGCATGTGCTGCAGCATGTAATGCACATGATGTCAAATCAAACTCAAATCATGGTTCAGAAGTAGCACCCAACCTTTTACAAACCAGCAAGGTAGTTAACAATAGGCATAAACGTAAGCAGCTACAGCAAACAGAAGGAGCGCCCAACCTGGAACGTGCGCCGAAGGTTCCGGGTGCCTGCAAACACCCAGATGCCGAACCACTCCGCGGCGGTCTGGTTAGATTTTGAGCGTGTGAGAAAGGAGAGGAGGGCGCCTAACAGGAAGATGCAGATGGCCACCGCGATCCCGATCGTCAAACTCAGGCCAGCAGGGAGGTTGTTAAGGGCCATGAGGCCCACCCCCACCACTGCAGCCAACGTGTAGCCAACTGTGATGAAAAGAGCGCTTCTGCACACGCCCAAACACAGAAATGAGAACTGCAAGACGTCAGCTTCATCCGGTACGAGACTCAAGGATTGGGCTGGCCTATACGCGTATAGAGCATAGTATATATACGCTATACACGTATCGGCCAGTATATATACTATACTCTATGTTTACTGCCCTTTTACAAACCGGAAAGGTGGTGAATAGGCCTGCACCCCAATAGCATACGTTTTTACTATTATACACACAATAAAAAGTATCACTGATCAGTGATGCGAATTATACGTGTAATGAATTACACGTACAGTTCGCGTTTCCCCATACAAATCCGGTGCGAGACTCGAGGAAGGTCTGGAATGGAAGTAGGGGAGTGCCACCTACCTTCCCCTCTACATGCCCTCTACATTCCCGGCAGTCGTGAAAACATTCTACCTGAATTCCTTACACGTGTCCCAACAAACCCAGCATATCCTCATGTACGGGCACCTAGCAGTAGAGCTTATATTTACAAACCGGAAAGGTAGTGTGTAGGCATTAACCCAAAGCACACCCTCATTTACGGGTACCCAGCGGTAGAGCTTTGCTAGTAGCACAAACTGTGCTTATTTTCTGTAACTTCTTGTTTGGCCCCCAGGGCCCTTACTACGATATTCGGACTGAGGTTGATGTTCCTGTCGTTTGGGCACTTCACAAACACGTTTCTTTGATAGACCAGGAGCGCACAGGTAGCCACACTTCTTGGAGACCTCCTCCCAGCCCCATACCCAGGACACAATGTATGCCTCGAGGGTGCCTGTGAATAACAGCCCAAAGTTGATCACGTAGTGGTCGAAAGAGTCCATGAGAGCGTGCCCGATGTCGCTGGCAAATGCCAGAGACACGACCAACCCAAACGCGCACACGCACGCCGCCACGGTGCTCTTGCGCAGATGGCGGAAGCGTGGAGTGTCGGTGAGGACTGTGGCTGTGGCTTCGATGTGGGAGAAGAGGCTGTCGATGCCCAGCAAGAAGATCATGCCGAACCAGATGATGCAGAGAACGTTGGCGCGGTGCTGCCCGAGATACTGCAGAGCTGCAGGGTACACCTGTAGCGTCACCAGCAGCAGCTTCCGACATACGTTTCATAAACCTGTTTCGTAAATCTGTCCGACGTATGTTTCATAAACCTGTCCGGCATATGTTTCGAAAAGCTGTGAAGCAGTGTCCATGCCATACGTTTCGCAAAGCTAACCTTGGTTTGGACATGACCTGGTGGTGCATAACTGCAGGGTGCGCCTGAACAGACTCACAGGCTGATGCACAAGAGCGTGAAAATATCTTTGTGATGCATGTCAGGGATACAGTTCAGGAATTGAGAAGGTGTACTTCACTGGCTGACTCCTTCAGCCCCGACAGGGAGACACCGACACACACACACACACACACACACACACACACACACACACACACACACACACACACACACACACACACACACACA
>JAUMHD010004874.1:0-13405 GCA_032359135.1 Ulvella scutata
CCCCCCCCCCCCCCCCCCCCCCCCCGTCACATTCAACTTGCAAGCCAGAAGAATGCCGCTCTGAGAAGAGAAATGAGCATCCTGATGCAGGGTAGAAGCTGTGGGTGACCATGTGACGCGCAACATCAGTACATGCAGGTGGTCCACTGCACTGCTGAATTCTGTACATGCGCTTGCACAAGCTTCGAAGCTCACACGCATAAATCTGTACAGTGAGCTAGTTCCAACGTTGCTTACTCAAACATGCCACGCATGAGAGCCACAAAGAGTGCACGTCACCGCGGTGCTCAGTTTCGCGTTTGAATTGTACCGATATATGAAATTGCAAGATGCTTGTTCGCGTGAGGAGCTGAGCAGCTTCTTCATCCACGCAGGCTAGCGATGTACTGCCCGAGCAGGCAGGAAAGTAGCAGACAGAAGCAGCTGCCTGCTCAGGACTGGGCCTGGCACTTGGCCTGGTTGGGGCCGCCTTTCTCTTCCCGTTATGTTTTATTCAGCTTAGGGAGGGAGGGAGGGGAGCAACCTTCCACAGCAAACTGCGGCAGCTTTACGGTGCACAGCATGAAGTACTTCCTTACTCCGCTTCCTGGTTGGCGCCTTCTTCGTGCTTGCGCTGCGGTCAGGTGTGCAACCTTCCTCGAGAGAGATCTTGCGGAAGCAGAGTGTGCCAGGTGGCCAGAAACTGAAGCAGTTCTTGCTGTTGAGATGTGCTGCAGGGCGCTTTAGGCACGCCCAATCACCCGGGCCTTTCCGACATGTTGCCTGGCCTACTTCCTCGCAAGGCCCCTCCACAACCGTGTTACTTCTGCTGGCACATCATAGGCAACCTGGATCTCTGCCGCGATCGGAACATAATACGCCAGTTTCTAGGCCCGGATCAAAGAAACGTGTTTTAAATTGTAGTCATGGTGTCCCAGCATGCTTGAAGCTTGCACAACCCGAGATCACTGGCGTGTACTTGAGTCTAGACACACGTGCATGGTGCACTGCCATACAGATGCGTACCAACATCAGTGCACGCAGTTTGCAACCGCAGTGCTACAAATTAAGAGATTTATACGTTGCAACGTTTTGGGACACACATACGCACATGCGAGAACAGCGAACGAGATACTGAGATCGGGGCCATGCTGGGCGTCCCACGCATGCCCCAGCCAGTGCGCGAGTTCATACGGGCTGCGGAATCCTGAGTCGTTATTCAAGTGGAAATCTTATTCTGTTCATGTAAACGGCGCTATGTGCATCATACTCTCATGCTCAAGGTGGATATCAATTTTCAACGCAGTGTGCTGTTCTGGCGAGTGGGACGTTCTCATAAACGGCCCCCAGTGAATACACATAAGCAACGGCGCACTGAGTCTTCTCTGGTGCGTCTGTGTGATCCAGTTGGTGTCTGCGCTTGGGACGCGCGGCGTTGCAACCGCTTCCAGAGCACCTCAGGTATGCATCTGCGTCAGGCAACATATGTTTAGTTAAGCGCCAGTTTTTCGAGCAGGATTTCTGTTTTGCTTGAAGTGAGTACTGTTTTCATTATTTGGTCACTGGTGCAAGCAGTTGGCAACTCCACACGTTCGCGAATGAAGAGAGGCCATGCCAAGGGTTTTATTTATCCCTTCGTGTGCATGTCTGCATGCGCTCGTCGTTACATCGATCACCCCTTCGCATCATACCTGTGTGCACATCATGACGAGATGAGTTCTTTTCTTGTCATGGTCGCGCCGAAACAAGCATCTCAGGCGCAAGATTCTCTCAAATGCAGGCACGTATATCAATATTCTTGTGCCGCTGCTGTTTTGCCTCCGCTTATGCTGTTGCATGGTGATGGAGCACCATTCATGCTGAAAATCTGAGCGAGGTATCCGGGAGCGGTCCGCACCGCGCAGCTTCACTGCATCGGGTGCACATGCTGTCTTTATCGCAAAATATGCGGGCTTGTGCTTGTGTCTTGCATGCCGCGCTCGACACTCTTAGCGCGGATACCAGTTCAGACCGACAGCAGAAGTGTGGCGACGATGACGAGGGCCCAGCTGCATGCTCCATCAGATTCGATCCTCTCATCCGAGAGCAGAAAGAGAGGCAAGGAACATCTTGCCATGCTTCGGTGCTAGATGCCAAAGACGGCCTGTGGACCGTGGCCTCGACTGTGGAAGGCAATGAGTGGGTCCTCATGGCCATGAAGGGCACGGTGTCCAAGCAGTCCAACCTGCTAGAGAGGATGTGTTTCTATAGAATGCAACTTCCTACTGAGCTCTTCAGCGGCTCCGATGAGTTGGCCATGCTGCTGAAGTGCCAGCTAATGCCGAAGCTACGTGCTGACAACCTCTCGATGCAGGAGCGTACGGCCAGAATTAAGGTACGAGATAGTACAATTTGGTTAGTATGCAGTTTGTGCTGTCTTTTCTTCCGCCTGTGCGAGAGATAGGGACAGCCCGATCATGCGATCTGGTCGCTCGCCAGTTCTATCCTGCAGTGTTGGTTTCCGCGCACCCCCTTCCGAGTACGTACTAGTAAACTGCTAATACAATTTTGCTCATGTATGCTGCCAAGCCTCGTTACCAAGAAGTAAGAAATGGTGCTCTGAGTTCAGTTGAGGGAATCACCTAACAACAGAGTCCGCTCTGCTCCTCCCCAGTTCTGATATCCCCTTTTGGTTATGTTTCAGCATAGTTGGTGTTGTGGAGTGGCCAATCCGGTTTTGTATCCCATATTATTGAGACCAGGTTGTTCTCACCTGTACACTTGGCAGGGTTTGGCTCTTGTGGATAAACAGACACCCCACGCTCCTGTTTCAGCTTGTTCTGGCCTTCCACAGCTGCTGTTCTCCGCATGCTGGGTTTACCGCGCGCATGTTGAGTTTCTCTTTCACGCACCCGTTCCAAGTTCATGTCGAGTGTGTTTCGCCAACGTGTCAGCGTCAGGTCATCTTGACGCTCGGCGCGTGATCCAAGTTTCGTGATGTTGAATATTATGACGTTATATGTTACACACAGTGAATGGATTGCCTCTCCAAGTGGTACCATCCCTAGCTGCAGTAGCGCCAACCTTCCGCTTCGTAATGCCGATGAGAATTCAGCGGCGTGATTCACTCATTCCAGTATTTCCGATTACTTCAAACACGACTCGAGTTTCTCAAAAGTTTAGAATTAAATTAGTGGTGAGAGTGGGGCGCCCCATGGCGGGAGGGTTGGTTGTTGAAGGTGGAAAATGTTCGATGCAAGGCATCAAAACCAGGAGCGTTCGCTCACCCCCAGGGCTTCCTCTCAGGCTACACCTGCTCCTGGTTTTCGCGCACTCGTGCTGGAGGCACTTTTCTCGCGACACTACACGCTGCAGCTGACCATCAAGTGCTACGAGTCTGCGTTAAATCCAGCACTTTTCCTGAGCACATGCAACAGAGCCCGCGTACAACAGCAGTTTAATCAAAGCATACACCATCACCTGGGTCGCAAGGGTGCAGTATCGCAGTTATTCCCTAAATGTGCACTGCACACGATAATACTGCCATAACCAAGCTTCCTGTAGCAATCCGCAAATGTTTATAGTTCCACCTGTCGATGTAATCTCTCACAAATGTAGCAATATTCGAAGGACTCGTATGAACAAATATCTGATCTGTTTCCACACGATATGCCCGAAACACGTGCTGCAGTGGATGATACTGAAATGGTGTGGGACAGAGGATACACTAGCAGCCAGAATTTTGCACCATGTGCTGAACACTGTTCGGTCTCACAGCTTCACACACTGCAAGCTTCAACACTCATCAAAACAGCTGAGTTCGAACAGTTTCACACCACAGGAACCAAGGTCAACACACTTGATGCGCTCACCCATGCATCAGGTTCCGACGCGGTGCATGCTGGCGAGGTTTGCTCGGTTAGGTGCTGTGGGATAGGCTACCAAGGAGGTCATCTGTAGACGTCGTGAAACCACCAGACTCGTCGGGCTCGGGGGTTGGAATTTATTTCGATTTTCCAGGTTCCTCGAGCGGAGAAAGAGGGCGGTTTTGCCGCGTGCGCATTCGTTTCGAAGCGTACCGTGAACACTACTTGCGTGCAAAGCGCCCAACGTACACACGTACTGGAGAACCCCCTGGAGTGCTCCTTTTTCGCCGCACCCCCGACGGTCCTGCGGGGGCGGCAGGCCCGCTGTGGGCGCGCTCCAAAATGCGTTGGCGGCCTGAGCAACCGCAGTATGTGGCCCTGGGGGCCAAAAGCACCATGCACGACCACTGGGTACACCTTGACAACTACATAGTTTCCACGAGCACGAAGGCCAGCTGCACCACCCCTGGACCGCTAACCGTGGAGGCCACGTGCAGGAGTCATCGGTGCGACTGGACAAGTGGTTTGCGAGTCAGTCAACGGAGACGGCCTTTGAAGACACCTTCACACCTGACGTCGCCGTGCTGCGCCACGTCACCGACTTCCAGACGGGCAAGCGCAACACAGCGTGCTATGGCAAGGAGGTGCTGCAGAGGCAGGATCGAAGCTTCTTCGGCGAGCGCAGCAAACACGTGCTGGGCGAGGCCATCGTGCCCCAGCACTACATGACCTTCGTACAGAGCTATGAGGTAACAAAGACGGCAGATGGGCAGCAGTGGCGGCAATCAAGCCTCCGCATCCGCGTGCTCGACCCCAACCAAGACTACAAGCTGCGACTTGGATTAATCTTCTACTCTGAGAGGTGTGTTGTCTGCTGTAGCAGCTCAAGGTTTGGGGTGTTGAATACGTGAAACCTGTATGCTTGTGGGCGCGGCTTGGCACATGAGCGGCATGCATGTAGGGATTGTTTGCCGCAGAAGATGCTGAAGCAGTCAGGGCAGGGGGTGAGGCAGTCGAGCCCACGAAATGTTGCCACGTGCGCAGCGCAGAGGCCTGCTGCGCCGCTGGGGCACGCGCCAGTGATCAGTGTCAGTGTAGCTACTGGCGACTCCAACAAACAGAAGGCTGCCATGCGCAGCGCCCCAGACAGCCTGCAGGCCGCGCCACCCACCAAGAAGAAAATCAGACGCATGGCGAGCGCCGAAGTCATCACCACATGAACCAGTTGCATGCATGTGTCATAGCTTCATCACGCTGCTTGTGCGTGACAGTGCAGATATGGGGGGGGGCTGGGCGTAGGCAGTGTGGGTGCGAGGACTGTGGCTGAAGCATGCATGTGTGACATGGGTGCGGCAATCCACCGCAAGGAATAACTTGACAGTAACTGCACTGTGACGTTTGCGTGTATGCATGCATGTGTGAGATGTTTGAGGGTGCGGTGCATCGACACCGGAGTGACGCATGTGTGGGAGGCATGCTGCAGTGTGCGGGCGGCTGTTGTGCCAGGCCCCTGACTTCACTGTGACCGGATGAGGGGGGGCCTTTGTATTGCTTCACCGTAGACACCGGCACCTCTGCTGACAATGGGGTGCTCAACTTTCTGCTTTGAAGCTCTGTGCTGCCAACTTTCCAACCATTTTTCTTGATGTAAAATACTGACACGGCCTTGAGTGGGTTCCTTTTCATCTTTTGCATCGCCCCGTCTACTGCACAACTGGTGGCTTGAGTGGATGCGAGAGGTGCCTATCCCACCTCCTCGCTTGCGCATGTTGCCCGACAGTCCACAGCCACGATGTGACACTTGTGCTGATGTAAGCATTCGTGCTCTTGGTGTTTGTAGCTTTGTGGTTGCTGTGGGAGATGCTCCTAGACCTAGATCTAGGAGCATCAAAGCGCACAGGCCTGTGCGCTTTGAGTGCCACGCCACTGTCGATGTAAGTTTCTGACTTGTGCTGATATAAGCAGTCGCACAAGTACGTGTGCCTCTGCCACCATTTCTAGTTTTGGTTGCTGTGTAGCTTCACTATTAAAGAATTGCTTGCAACACGGCCTCATGTCATGCTCCACAAGCTTGATCTGCCAACACTACTGGCGGCCCAGCCATCCGCAAGGGTGGTGTGCCGGGCTCCAGGTGCGGGGGCACATGCCCACTCCAGTTGAATTTCAGCATGCCTATAGATAGACGCTTAATTCATGTTGCCAGGCAGCAGGCCCTGCAGGGCTGCCGCATGCCTCACACAAATCTCTTAACAAAACCATTGCCACTCACCAGCGGTAACTGTGACCGCAGCCGGGGCCAGCAACCGGGGCTGGTGCAGCACGTACCCACACCTGCTGGCGAGCCTTCAGTGTGTACACAGTGCCTCAGCACTGTAGCCTGCGGTTGAAAGAACCAAGAGCGAAAGCAGGCAGCCAACTGCTGCCTGCGCTACAGTACCGAGTACACCTGCAGTGCGCGGCGGGCACCACTCTGGCAACATGCCTCCGCCATCACATGCTGTGAAAACAAAAGAATGCGCTTTTCTGCAGCACCTGCTTCAAAGGTCGTCATCAAGCTCCTGAAGGGAGCGGCGCATGCGCGGGTCCTGTGTGGGGGTCAGCGGGTGGCAGGCCACCTGCCGGCAGTTCCATGTCGCCATGCTGGCTTGCTCAGCTAAAGCGTATGCAAGCTGCTCCTTCTCAGGTGAGAAGCCTACCGCCTGCAGCACCCCACAGCATGTGCGACTGCTTAAGCACCTCCTTGCCGGCACACCTCATGCAAGCTATCCAGAACCAGGCATTGTCACGACTTATTAGATCTACTAACGTTTCTTGCCATTACGTTACATGGTGGAGTCTGAACCACAAGCACCACTTGTTGAAGAGTGTTACGCTATCTGCAATGAGTTCAAGGGCGCATGCTTGCTGTTCTGTGCTGCATGTGTGTGGGGGAGGAGGGGGGGGCGCGCCTGCACACTGTCCTCCGCGGCAGTGGCACTCCATGCGAACAGCAAGCACGCAGACACCGGCAACTTCGTGGGCTTGCCTGTTGGTATGCCTGGCACGACAGCAATGCTTCCAGCGTCCACAGGGGCAGTCTGTGGCAGGATTTTAACGGCCGCGGTGTTGTCCCCGGTGGCAGGCTCCGACAGGCGAGCGTAGTGCGGGCACAGCAGCGGCATGATGAGCACGTTGGTGAAGAATCCCGGTGGCTTGCGGCACCAGTCTTCCCTGCATTGGTGTGCCGCTTGTGAACATGCTACGTTGTTGTTCGGCCCCTGCCTGAGTGGGTTACTGCTAGACCTTGCCAGAAACTCTGTGCCGGCGCACTCAGAAGAGGGCGGCAGAAAGCAGTGTTGCTTCAGCATCTCATCTCCACTGAGGTTCAGGCTGATGTCATGGTGCTATGGCAGCAAACTGATGACCAGAAGTGCATGATATGCTGTCTTGCTATGAAGGTTCTTGCCAACACATTTCCTTCCACGATTGTCACGTTGCACATGCCACAGTGCCTGCCAGTATCAGTCAAGCGCACCACAGGTCACATGCTCCAGCAGCCGCCGCAATCAGGCGCCAAGCAGGCTGCGGGGCATACAGAGAGCAGGAGGGGGTGGGGCGCACTCTGACAAGGGGTCCACGTCACTGAAGACCTCTCCATCTTCCGCCGGAGGCCTCTCCATGAACTCTTCAAAGTATGTCTCATCGCCGCCTGCCACAGCGCACTGCTCAGCGGCCAGCGCCACCACCTGCTTGCGGCGTATCGCATGGAACAGCGCCGGTGCCTCAAACCCTGCCGCATCTGCTGCCAGCAGCCGATTACGCCGCTTGAGAGGCGAGGCATCAATTGCGCGGCCCCCTGCACATGAGAACCATGCATGTACCATGTGCAGCAGGAATATGCTGGGCAGGCGCACTGCTGGTGGCACATCTCAACATCCACAGCTGCCAAGCAAATGCCAAAGCGAAGAGCATGCGGGCTTCAGGCCACAGAGCAGCGCAACGTGTCGTAGCAGTACCCTATCAGCTTGCAAATGTGCGCATGTATGCATGCACTGTACCACTCTTTTCAGCTGCCCGAAAGGAGTGGTGGAAGCAGGTGTACCTGTGTTGGGTACCTTGCTCTTATATCTTCACACAAATATATGACAACAATACACTACTCTCAGGATGCGCCATACTCACTGTCGGCTGCGGCCTGAGCGCCACATGGCGGACACGTGCTAGATAATCTTGCGAACTCTTAGCACTACATGCTTGAAATCTGTTACGCAGTGGAGAGAGGGGGGCGGGGGGCAGCACCTTGAACGGCGGCGTAGTGGTGCGTTGCCAGCTGGTCACTTTCTGCGCAGCCGCGGGTGAGAGAGAGCAGCTGGTAGAGGCCGCAGTACGAGCAGCTCAGCAGCCGCACGCCCAGGGACGTGATGGCGCGTGCCGTGGTGTGCATGTGCAGGCTCTTGTATAGGTGCGGCACCTCCTGCATGAGCCGCCCCATGCATGCCCCCCGCGCTTCCTTAGGGTTACTGAAGAACACAGTACACTGCTGCTTCATCAGCAAGCCACCAAGATCACACAGACGTTATTTCGCTCTATTGACGGTGGAGTGCCAGCATGCAGGTAGGGGGCACTGCAGGGGGGGCGCACCCTGAGGAAGGAGTACCACAGCGAGCTGGAGCGCTGCGTGTAGATGAGGCTCTTCTCCCTGTGGCTGCCCCGCAGGCTGGCAGACATCAGCAGCGACGTGTACTCTGCCATATCCTGCGCCACTGCCACATCCTGTGCGTCAAACATCGGCTGCGTGCTGGCCTGCCGCCTGCCCTGCACGCCACCCCGCCTCCTGGCTCACTGCTTTGCAAACTGTTAGTAGAATGGTGTGGAAGTGTTACTGGCACAAGAGAGACACTCGTGGGCACAGCCACCACCTGCCGCTGCCATGGTCAGCATGAATGGCAGCCCCCCACGTGCCGGTGCATGGAGCTGCAAGAGAACTGCTGGTAGACGCTCTGTGTCTCCCATAGCAGCTTATGTTTTTCAGGTGCTGAGAATGAAGTTTGCCTGCAGTGCTCATGTTTTTCCTCGCAGCTGCAAAAGCCCGCCAAGATACACTTGACTGGCTCACTTGAGTGGCTCAAGAAGAATATTGAATGCACTGATTCGTTCATTTGCACGTGACCCTGCAGTCAGTTCCACAGCAGGGACCTGATATACAGCTGCAGGCTTGGCAGTGGAACGAAATACTGACCTTGCCTTTTGCGGGTCTGGAAGATCCCTTAGATTGTGGGCTTGAGCAGCTGCTCGGAGGCTCCGCAGAGGGGGCCAGCTGCAGCGGCGATGGGCAGCCACCGGGGCCGCCGCCTCGTGCCGCGCTTGCATGCTGCTGCAGAGGGTTCCCAGGCCGCTGCAGGCTGCGTTCTAGTGAACTAGAAGCGCTGTGTTGCCGCTGTGCGGCAGTGGGTGTCGAGGGGGCGGCGGGCTGCCCGGCACTGCTGAGCGTGGTGTTTGCCGCTGCGCCGCCCAGCTCACTACCAAAGCCAGTATCCACTGCTAGCGCGCTCCCCAAATCAGAGGTTGATGGTTCTCTAATATTTTCAGCAGGTGTGGCGCTCGCAGAGGCTGAGGCATGCGCCTGCGCTGCAGCTGAGGGCCCCCCCGCCACCTCAACGTCAGAAGTCTCCAACTGGATGCCACCACTGTCAAATGTCATATACAGATTATCCCGCAGATCATTATCTACCTCGCGCCCATCATCTAGTGGTGCTGCAGCGCTGGTAACAGTGGGGTCAAAGTGGGGTGCGCTTGGCGATGGCCCTTCTGGACTGCGGGTGGCATACAAGGCATGTGCCCACGAGGAAGTGAGTGCCACGTCCCCAGCAGCGCCAGATTTTTTATTTGCGAGCTGCTCGTCACTAAGGGCGCCAGCATTTCCCGTGTTGGGCTGCTTGTTGTATGCCATGATCACCCCCACCAGCCTCTGGTATGCTGGACCTGCCTGAGGCACCTCGCTGTTGCCTTTGGGACTTGCAGCAGCTTGATTGACTGCCACCTCTTTCCCATCATCTATGCCAGCAGGCTCAGCAGCTGCGGATGCAGGGGTGGCGTCATGCATCAGAGCAAGGGGCTCCTGCACAGCTGGCGGTCTGCGATGACCACAGGTGGCGTGCTCGTGAAGATGGCCACAGTAGTCTAGGGCGCACACAGCACACAGGCAGGTCTCACAGCCTTGCTACTTTCATTGTAGTTGAGTTGCATAAAGATCCTGGCAAAAACACAAATAGTAGAACCGAAGTGTGCCTGAGCACAGGTGGAACAGCAGTGGACAATGAAAAAACAAAATCGGGGAGAGGGGGAGGGGCACCTTTAGACACTCGAGGGCGACCACAGGGTTGGAGGCCTGCTGAAGAAGGTCGCTGTGTGCCTCTCTGTCCAGAACGTCGCACAGGCGCGCATGCAGCTCCTCTGTGTCATCACTGTCGGCGCCACCCACCGCCAAATCTTCAGCCCTGCAGGGCATGCCCCACCACCATCAGTTGTGGGGGGCATTGCAGTCATTCAGCTCTGTAAATACCCGCCTGGATAGTTCTGTTTGATAGCCGAAAATGCTCCGATCAAATTCAGAAGATTCCTTTTGTAACAGTACCTTGCTGTGGAACACTGCAGTCTTTCCAAATAGAAGCGTATGCATTCGTCCGTAGCAGTATGCATGCAAATGAGCAGTGGCAGCTGCACAACACTAAGCAGCTGCACACATGTTTACACAGTGCCTTGCAGGCTTTGACAGATTCTGGTGCTTGCAGTCGGTGCACACAAGGGCCCCCTTATGGGGCAGTGTACCTGATGGGGCAGTGTGGGGGCCCCACACCTAAGCTGGGCGCAAGCAGATCCAGAGACTACAGCACTGCCTGGATCCTATTCTAAATATAGAAAAGCCACTCATTATGCATTGAGGTGGCGAAGGCGGCGCACCTGAACTCCGCGGGGGGGGTGCGCTGGTACACGGTCGCCCTCCTGTCACCCTCCTGCTGCTGCACACATGCATGGCTCACATGGAAGCAGCAGCTGAACATGGCATGCACGTCATATTGTGTACTATTCATTGACGTTTGTTTACTACGGACACCTGTGCGCACAGTAGCATCTGCCGCACTGCGGTGGCGATCGGATGACAAGCGTGCTTCTGATGCAGAGAGATAGGGTTTCCCCGGTATAACAAGCAAGAGTGAGTTCCAGAAAAATAGTTCTGACTGACAGAGCTTACACCGCATATTTTTTTGCACTGAAATCTGCCTTTAGGGGAGGCTGGGGTGGGAGCGGGCAAGGAGGGTCAGGGGATCACGAGGGTCGCAGAATGAGCGCTTGAACAGCGATTTTGTTTTGGGTGAGCACGCACAGAGTGGTGGGCATCGACCAGCTCTCTCACATGGGGCTGTAGAAGAGCCCCGGTAGAGGGGGTCATCATCATAGGCGCCACCAGCATGCCCCTCAGCGGCGCGCCTGTGCAGCGTGCCCGCCTGCGCTCCGCCGCCTTCAGCCGCAGCGGTGGTGTGTGCGTGGCGTCCTGCACAGCCCGCCACTCTTGCAGCCATGACTTCGCTCGTTCATTGTCAGTATCCATTGGAGAGTAGACCCATGTGATTGCAAGAGCACACATGTATTGATATAGTTGTATTCTATATGTGTGCATTATCACACAGGCCTCTATCATCTTGAGCCGTCTCTTAGAGGCCTGCCCAGCATGAGTCACAATGCATATGCCTGCTTAGCACTTTCAATATTGCACTCGCAAGGTGTGATATAAATTGACCAAAATGTGCCGAAAGGTGCCATATGCCCTGGCAAGGAGTTGTTAACAAGCTAAGAATGGCAGAGGATGGGTGCAAACCAGAGCAGTCAGACGCGAGACGCATGGCGATGGAGTAGAAAGCGCACAGCATGCCAGATCCGTTGAGAAATGACAGCATAGGCGGCATTGGAGAGCTTGATGGCATGCTGGTCGCGGCTGCCCAGCCACGCAGGCACAGTGAGGGTGGACATGGACTGGGAGTGTGTGTCCAGCACGCTCACCGCAGCACTGTCAGCACGCAGGGCGCGCGCATTGACGGCCTCCGCATGTGCAGCCACCGCCGCAAGGTTGCGTGATGAGTCATGGTCAGAGAGGCCGCGCACCATGTCACATGCAGCCTGCAGTAAAGGCCAGCAGTACGGCTGTGGGTTGTTTTCTGTCGCTTTCTTGCCCTTTCCGCCTCCCACCCATACTTGCAGTGTGTACGTTTGCAAAAAGCATTCCGAAACCAAACATATCATTCACAACGAAAGTTTATTCCTGTGTGTTTAGTTTTTCATGAGCGCCATGCATATGAAATTCGTTCAGCGAGAAGTAGGCGCACTTGCTGGAGGTGCTCCAGGCGGGCCACGGTGCGCTCGGCCTGCTGCTTCATGGCGTTCATGGTGATCACCAGATACAGGAAGGGCCCAGTGGCGGTGACCAGGGAGCGGATGAAGGTCTCCTCGTTCCTCTCAAAGCCTGCGGGCTTGCTGAGGCGGCCTGCTGCTGCATCACAGTGCACCGTTGTGGCTGCTGAGCGATGCTGCAACGTGTCGCTCTGCCCAAAGGTCTCTGCTCAAGCAGATGGATTCCATGCATGCCTTTTGGCCTGCAGTCGCAGGTGCAGTGCTCCGAGGCAACACTGATCACACAAAGCAAGGGCTGGTGACTGAAGCCATGGTAACGTGACCGTGGCACACAGCAAACGACGGCAGTGGCCCTCGATGGCACCTCCCACCATGAGCACGCGCAATGCGCCTTCAGGAGTGGCAAGGTCATGCAGGGTGTGCGTGATGAAACCAAGACTGGTGACCACTGAGGCATGTTGCGCTGACCACTGAGCCATATCAGCGACCTTAGTTGCATAACAGTGTGGGTGACGGTGGGGCGAAAGGAGCAAACCTGTGCCGGCCATGATTTCCGGGAACGTTTTCCGAACAGACAGCACCGCGAGGAGGTCCCCGTCCAGGCCTTCGCTCTTGATTGGAAGCGCAATGCATGAGTGCGCAGGGCCATCAACGGCAGAGTTGAAGCGGCGCTCGGTGGAGGTGTCCGTGACGTTCACGCCCGAACCCAGCTTGGCAGCCCTGCATGCATCAAGGTCACCCGGTCGAAACTTTCCGAAAGCACAGGATTTACACTCACCTTCACACAGCAGGGGCATGACTTCTGTGACGAGCAGACTGCCTAGCTGTGGCTGTACATATCCCATACATCTGCTTGTATGGCATGCATACCGACACGTGTGGAGTATCACCAAAACCAACATCTTATGTTTGCATTCTGTGCACATGATCACAGAACACAGCAGATGGCAAAGCAGGTTTCCTGCTCGAGCAAGCGCCGTGTGCACCACAACCCATCATCACCCCTAAGCATCAGAGCGATGTTTCCCAGCATGACCTGGGAAACATGCCAGCAAGACGCTGCACAGAGAAGCGGGCAGGAGCAACGTGCCAGGCAACAAGAGAAGGCGCCTGCTCCATAGCCTGAGGCCTCCAGGAGGTGCTCACCACCGGCGTGGTCATGCTGCTGGCCAACTTGGTAGCCTTGTTCACCAAGA
>JAUMHD010004885.1:0-14742 GCA_032359135.1 Ulvella scutata
CCAGAAGCACCCTTGAAAGGGTCAAGGTCGTCCGAACCCCCAGCCACAGCAGCACGCGTGAGTGCTGCGGCAGACAGAAAGGCAGCGTCGCATGCAGCGCCATGCATGTCTAACAGGATAATCGCCGATAACGAGAACAGGATAATCGCCGATTTCTTCTCACCAAGTATAATTTTTTATTTTCCGACCAACCGACGAGAGCTCCCCTCGCGAGAGTGCCCCAGAAAACATATATATTTCGCCGACTGCGGCAAAAACGAACTAAAATTTTCGGCCCAGGCCGATACATCAGCCTTACATTTTGTCCTGGGATGTGGGGGACAGGGTTGTTCAGGCCCTTGTTTTCCTGTTGGGATTTCCACCGAAGGGGCTGGCAAGTGGTTGGGCGTAGCCGAATGGAGTAGACACTCCATTCGGCGTTGGGAATCCCAATGAGCTTGGCTTCACAAATTGGGGTCCCAAAAAAGATCCCGGTAACTGTGTAAATAAGTGAACTTGTAAAAACAAAATACGTCTCCTATGTTTGCCCCGATCCACTGTGTATCGGCGCTGCCGGTGTCCGGCGTCTGCCTTGCGGCCAAGGCCTCTGCCAAACTTTTGTCTCCGCAGAGATGTGCTGCCGGGGGGACGTTTTGGTTAGCTTTATGACATGGACCTTGCGAAAAAGATAACTTAGATGTATAGGGCCCTGGGGGCCGAGATCACCTTACAAACCGGAAAGATATAGGTATATAGGGCCCTGCATGCAGCTGGGGGCCAATAAAAGAAAACCTAATCGGGAACAACGCCATACCCAAGAAGGGCTTCCGCCTCAGCACCCCCGAAAGGGTGGGACAGGGACATACACCCCCGGCCCACACTTGCCCTTGGAGATGTGTACGGCTCTGTCAATACATTTCCATCACCAATTAGCTTACACGCTTGTTGCGAATGCACTAACGACCGAACTTCGGTAGGCGTTCCAGCTCAGACATCTGAACATGAGCACCCCAATTCGACTTCAATCGGTGTGGGGAATCCCAAAGGTTCACTTCGCTCGCTGTTGGGATTTTCGAAAAATCGTCGTTATTTATTGGGATCCTGTGGGGATGAACAACCCTGGTAGGGTACCCACAAAATAATCACACAAATCAAAGATCACGCCAGCCCCGAAAGGAATATGCCTCAGCACTCCTAGGAGCGGGGGAGGAAGAGCAGGCGCCTAGGGCAGCCCCAGCCAAAACATGAATTTCAGTGCAAGAATAGTTGGCGGCCGGGAGGGGCACAAGAACACCACTACACAGGCGTTTGCGAGGGGCCACCAGGGCCAGGGGTGTAGGGGAACTTGCAGTGGCACGCAACGAAAGGCGCGACACGGAGGTTGTGGAAATGTATGCACCCATAATCATCGCCAGCAATGCCAGAAACAAGGTGCAGCAGAGGGTCACGTAAGAAGGCGGGCGGGAAGTGGAACTCAGCGGAGGCAACCAAGAAGTGCACAAAACATATCACGGCCGGTGCCCAAAGGATACATTGGAATGGTTTTGGCACTGGTAGTACCAAATCACAGACGTCAGCAGGTATCCACGAGAAGTGATGAGCACATCATTCTCTTGTAGCGGAATGTAATTCAAAATTGTTTCAGTAAGGAGCTGAGCTCGGCCTCTGTAAAATATTACATTGGATGCACTTGTGCTGCATGCATGTGCACCTGGGTGGTCATGTGAATGGCGGTGCCCTGCTAAGCAGAATAGTTTTACGAGAAACCATTTATCATGACGAGAATACTCTTGTGAGGGTATTCTGTGGTTGTGCTGTGTTCCACGTTGTTTAGGAACTCTAGCAGAGTTCAGCAGCGGTGCTTGGGGGTATTACACAGTTGAAGTGTGCATCACAATGGAGACTGGTCAAACACAGGGCTGAAAAGTATTTAAGCCTGGGGACTTAGAGGGAAGATAGACATCTTACTTCCACACTGTTTACATCTCTTTACACTGTGGCACAGTTTGTTACAAAATACCGCAACGCAGCCAAGGACGTTCTATCAGGACCGAGGTGGGAAAGCAGGGAGAGCTGGGCAATGATAGGGGAAATTGCGACGCGGTGTGCATTCGTGGGAAAGGTGTGTATTCTTGGGAGAACTTTCGCAGTCATCATAGGGCGACGCGACGGACGCCTTGAAAAAACCATGCCTCGCCCGGTGGCCAACCTGCGCGCAGGGTGGTCACAGGGTGGCAAACTTGCTGTCGCAGGCCTGCGACAGCAAATTTGGCAGTCTTTGCAGCACAATGGAACATCATGCTCAAGTGCATCTTCTTGATGGGGTCCCGAACGATAAAGAGTTGTCAAGTTTGACAGCACTTTTGGTCCCAGGCTGTCACAGAACACGTTTCATATTCACGCGTTAACTCAATTGTCTGGTTTTCTAAATGTAGTGTTTTGCCCAAGAGCAGTGAACATTTGTGATAGCCATGTTGCGCAAACCGTCAGGATCGAAACATTCCCGCCTTCCAGAGAGAATCGTTTGAAAACATAGATTACGTAAAGAGAGGTCACATCGACCGGACTGTGATGATGTGGAGGCCTTCTTCCTAGGAGTACTGCAGGGTGAGCACGCCCCTTGATGAATCACACAGCACACAGCATTTTGTAGGGTATATCTACAGCAGCTACATGGACATGACGCAGGGGCAGACGTAAGAAGCAGAAAGGAAAGGAAAGCTAAACAGCAGCAAAAGATCTTTTGATGCTGCTAGGTGCCCAACTAGTTGTCTAGACAACTAGTTGGGCACAACTACATATACACCTCACTCAATTGCAGCCGTCGGAACCAGGCCAGATAGAAGTGCATGGCCACTGGCACGGAAATACAATTGTACCCTGGGGTGTAGAGTACCCTGGGGTGTAGAGTTCTCAACCTCATCCGTATCAACCTATGCATGCAAATTTAGCCGTCCGTGTTTCCGGGTTGCGCGGAGGCTGGAATTGATGGCACAGGACTCAAAAAATAACAAGGCATGCAAGAAGTACAGCCTCCGGGAAAACCGGCAACATGGTGAAAGTAGGTACGTCGTTCCTGATTAGACATTTATTTGTTGTACATCGCTCACGTGGCTGGTGACACCCACACAACGAAGAATTCTCAAACGGGTGGTAACGCTGGACAAGAATAGATCAAAGTATTGCACTGGTTATGGAAATATTATTTGCACTTGATTTGGTGAAGTGATGGCAAAGTGCCCAGGATCCGTGACTGCTAGGTTGAGACGAACTCTGTACACAAAGCATGACAGCTATCTTCCATGGCATTTGGGGAAGATAATGGTCGTGGGTGTTGCCTTGCCATCAGGCCTTGGTTTGAACATTTAACTGCAACCCTGGCTCAACGTCTCTTGAGACGAGCCTGTCTGCAGTATGGATGCTTGGTTTAACCGTACACTTGCAAGTGACAAGTTGCGACAGCCTTAGCATACTGTCAAGAGGAAGTCGTGTGCATTCTGATATATCACTACCTTCTAGAAAACACTACTTCAAAGTGGAGCAACGACTCCACATGCATCCACTGGCTCCAGGAACAGGCATCGCATATCATTTTCGAAAGGTTGTGCTCAGTACACAGCTCCCATCGATTCAACGTTGCCTTGCAGACGGGGCAGCTGCGGGTTTGCTCCCCGTATTTCTCCAAGAACATCTTTGCACACGTGCAAAGAAAGTGAAGCTGTCTCGGTGTTCCTGATACCAGGCCCTCGAATCCCGAATTCAGCAGCGAGGCTTCCAAACCTCGAGTTCTCGAACCGTTCAAACAGTCGCATGCTAGGGTGCCCTGTCCCTGCACAAAGACGTCACGATGTCTCACATTCATATTCACACCTGTATGGAATAGTTGGTGACCGCGTATGATCGCGTGTTAGGGCTCATTACGATGCCTCTTCTTCGGCACATCACTCGCCACGAACGCCTGCGGGGGCCAGCGTAATGCTACTGTAGCAGTTGAAGACCAGCAGCGAATGTGAAATATACGCAAAAAGAAAAAGAGAAGTATGTGGCAGTATTTCTTCATTACAGTGCTACTGCCTCTTGGTACAGCTCAGCTTACTGTGCCGTTTTGCTCCCCAGAAGGTGCCACTGATTCATTGGGTGCCCCTACGTCGGTGCGCGTCACTGATCAGCAGTGCTACCATGAAAACATACATATTCACTAACGTATTCCTTCGCGACAATCTGCAGAGGCTGTGCATCGCAGGGGAGTAGCATGTCTCAAACGTCGTCAACAAAGCGGTAGAACCTAAAGCGGTGTCTCGTTTTGTATATCTTCTTTCAAGTTCAAGCCTAGCTGTTCTGTGCGGTGCTTCAACGTTTGCATGCAGCGCGAACCATTCTAGATTGTTGATTTGAAATAGAACGAACGAGAATTTCGTACAGGAGCTACTGGCACACTCTGTCACATCTTTCTGTACTTGCACGCCATACTTTTGTGCTTGTATTTTGGGCGTGTATACACGCGCGTGTATTTGCATCCTAGTCCGCGACAGTATAGTGTTTTGTGGGCATCCAGGTGCCCCCAGCTACACCATCGCTCTTGATCGCAATTCTTGTTCAGTTCTATGTATCATTTCTTCATATCGCTCACCTGGAATTGTAGGAAATGTTTGCGTTGTTCACTTCTACTTCAAGTACATGCTTGAGCATGTAATTTTTACACATCTCAATGTACAGTATACGAGAAGTGGCCTCATGGTAGGGACACTTTATGTACGCACGCATCCCGGGGTAGTTGTTCAAGTTGTGCGTTGGCAGAGCAGGTGCTACTGGCAAGGGCAACCCTATCAGCACAGAACTGTGACTTCACTAGCATCCCATGCGTTCAAATGCGACTGCACAACTCATGCTTCTTCAACAGAGTATTGGAACCCTGTTGAGTCGAAAATGGCAAGGAATCCTTGCATTTTTCGAACACTGAGCTTGCTATCATGTTTAGGCCCCGGTTAGCGTATTTGAAGGGGACAAACGCAATGCCTGTCGTTGCCCAACTCTTTCTTCTGCCATCGGGTGCCGCATGTAAGGCTTCGACACATTGTAAGCGGTTTCTTGCTACTACGTATGCAGGCGTGTGCATTCACGGCGGACACGTGCCCAAATCGTCTAGGCGACTGCAAGGAAACATGTGGTATCAACGAAGCAAGACTGAGCAGCAGAGATGCCGCGGAGGATCGGTCTTTTGGAGTGGATTGGTGGGAGATGTGCCCCAGTCTCGCCCGGGTTGTCTCCATCTTACAGCCACAGTCCAGGCGACGTCAGCTTTTGAATGAAGACTCGGAGGTGTGAATTACCTGAAACATAGCCGTAATAGCATGTTGAGGGTATTTCGTCACGATGACTGCACTTCCTCGTAACAAGCTACCTTCGTCTGGCCGTGCGCAAAGGAGCCGGGATTGTGCGCCAGTTTGAGGTCTTCCTTGTTGGGCCTTGTCGTGCATGTATGGAGTCTCGAATGTGTACTCTCTTGATTGATACTTTGGTCTTATAATACTAGCTGTAGCATCCCAGCTTTGTGGGGTATCACAAATCGTAGTGTGTACATGCAACTCCATGCCTGGATCGCCCAAGGGACAGTAATTGTGTCCTTCTTTTGGGGTTTCCTTTTGTTTGTGGGTTCCATTACGCTGAAAGGAACTGGCTGTAGACCACCCAGCAGCTGAACGCCCTCAAGGCTTTGCTGAAGGCGGAAGCGAAGACTAAGCCAGTCATCGTCCTTTCTGATGGAGGAGAACGTGGCAAGCAGCCCAACAAGCAAGCGCAACTGGCAACTGCGAAGCCCGAACACACTCTGGTGCGCACTCGGACGGACCTCTCTGGTCGCAAACATTTCCACTCGCTGCTGCGTGTCATCCTGCATGATATGTACACAAAGGGTGCACACAGGCGAGTGTTCTTTAACTTTGGATACTTGCCAGCACGGTACTAGTTGATGATGTCATACTGTCTTCATGATTGGGGACCCTTCTCCCGAAAACAGTGACGGGCGTTAACCAAGCGCCTTCAGTGTTGCAACGTGCGCCTATAAGTGTTGGCAAGGGCCGTTCGCTGACATACATACCATGCAGACCTCATGTATGGGATCCTCCTGACCAGGCCTGGTAAATTGCATAGGTGTCCCCGCTGAATATAATTTGGTTCAAGGGGGGTCGCGAGAAGTTCCCAGCTGTCCAGCGCATCCTGTTGCATCTGTCAACCATTGACGTGTCACGAGGTCAACTCTTGGCACAAAGACCCGGCTCACACCTAAATCCTATGAACACACCCCAAGGGTCATGAGCACATCTCACGTGTTTTGCAGACCTTAACGCACCAACAAGATTCTCCATGATTCCCTGGGTTCCTCCAGATCTAGTATCTACAAAATCTACGAATATACAATGATTCTGCCTGTTCTCCGTTTTGAGATGCTCCACCGCACCGCCTGTTCGCCCCGACAACTGCAGGACACTTCAACAGCACACTTCAACAGCACTCACACCATATTCAGACGTTTTAATTTGGCCCCGAGGTTATTGGCGCGCCGGTACCCGATGGCATGTTGTGTAATCTGTATACCATTCCACACCATGGTTACCACCTTTTCCGTGTCTGCCGTGTCACACAGCGCACAGACGTTTACAAAACCGTACTTTGTCCCTGTTTGCGGGCTATAACAAGGTCGTGTGTGCGCACGAGGTCCTTGCTGCCAGTTGCAACTGTTTGTATACACATGTTGCGTATACCATGTCGTTCACAGACACGCACATTTTTTTCTTGTACGGTCCCAAGATGGCTGTACTGCGGATTTTGTATTTCATCATCGCCGCGTACACGCTGTTGAAGTGTGCTCCTTTTGGGACAATGTCGTCCTTGTTGGTTACTGCATTTTTGCCAGCACTAATGCAACAGTGAGCTTGCGTCCTGGTCACGTGGCTCGTTCTTGTTCAAGAACTGCTTGTGAATCCCTGTCCCTCGGTAATAATCCTGTCCCTTATGTGAGTGCCGAGGATAGGGGGCCTTGCACTATAGGCAGTAGACACGTTCAGTGGTCACGCGGGCTGCTCAGACACCTTTTGACGGTTCTGTAACCACAGGGGGGTTCCCAGAGCGTTGCTAGTGGAGGGTGTACTCGTTTCGTATAAAACGATCGCGACTAGGTCGGAGGCTAATACTACTAAAGGGTTTAAAACACCTGGGTATTTTGTATGGTGCGGATCCAATTTACTAGTGTTTCCTAGAACATTAGCGTTACCAGGGGGACTTGCGTGACGTTAACGTTCAAGAGCGATGTTTTTCGATTTCCGGGTCAAAATGCCAGAAATGTCGGAAAGTGTCTGCTCGATGCGAAAAACGTGTCATTTTCACGAGAACTCTGTCCCTGGTACGGAAGGTCCCCCTCTGTGTCCCCCTCTGTGTCTACTGCCCATAGCGCATGCCCCCCTCCAAGGACGAAAATTTCCCGGGGTATTGCGTGATTCACAGTGTATGGCTTTACATATGAGGTGTGTACATGTGCACAGGTGTGCCCGACCCCAATCGATGTGTCCCAGGCTGCAGAGGCGATGGGCGAGTTTGCTTCCACTATCGAAATCCTTTTCGAAGTACACGCGGCAGGTCCGTGACCCCCACATTGTCATATGCTGCTGACACAAATTTTACACGCAACACGGTACACTGAATTGTCCCCAGGGACGTGGAACTTCTAGCAGCCAACATAGGTGTTGGTGTCACAGCAAGTTACTTCCCCTCAGGTCCACATGTGCTTGTATCGCATCCTGAATGTAACCTTACAGCCAGTCTCAATCGTACATGACCTGGCGTGTAGCTAACAGCGAAGTCATATGGCAACTCTGTCTCCCAACTGAACAAGCAGGGAACGGTGGAAACGCTCAGCGTAACACTGTGCAGAGCAGTATATGTACCAAGTGCATCTAAGTACCCTGGGAACACTCTGTTAACCTCGTTACCACAAGGTGCACAACGGCAAATCTGCCCCCATCCCCCTCTATTTCTTGTCAGGCTAACGACTGTCATTCTAAAAGTGCGAAATGTCAGAGGCACACGCATGTACCATTATTTCAGGAATATCCTCACAACTGTATAAATGCACATCACGCACTCGGGGCAATGACGTCTCAAAGAGCCCTTTTTTCGTTGCACAGGTACCGCCCTGACGGCTGCTCAGAAGCAGTGGGAGGCGATCCTGGACAGCCCAAACAAGTGGCTCTCTCAGAAGGAGTTGTTCAAGGACCCTTTTGCGCTAAACAATTACATTGAAAGCAACTGCAAGACAACGGATGTGGTTGCACCTGCGCAGAGGCAGTTGGTAAGCGCGTACGTTGAGGGTTACGAGACACTCACAGCGAATGACCAGCTGTCAGTATGTTTGGACTCGAATAACTACATCCAGGCCTATGTCACGTGCGTTGCTCCTGTTCCTGACCCTAATCTTTAGAACTCTGGAAACCTGGGTGTATATCAAGCATCTCGTGTAGACCCTTGCAATACCCCCTCAACCAGTAGCCTGCACAGCTTTTTCTTCATGGATGCGTGATTTTGGCCCGGTGCAAGCTACAGTTGTTCGACACTTAGGTAATCGGGGTCAACGCCATGGGAGGGCGCGAAGCAATCCACTTGGTTGCATTGCCAGGGGTAGATGCAATTGTGAAACATTGTGCAGTGGCCTGAAAGGGATATCAGATAAATGCCAGGCGCCGTTTGGGGACGCTGCAGACGAGCACTGCCTGTCAGGGTCGCACCGACAGACACTGATATCGTCGAACGACTGCGCTTCGGCTTGGGCCAGAACTTTCAAGATAGCTGGCGACCAGATTGCGTTTCAGAACATCGCAACGGTCGCTCAGCAGCTACATGGTGAGTGCGGCAAGCTGCAATCAAAGGTGCGGCAGCTCTCGGCATGCATTTTCCTCAAACGAAGAGGGTGTTCGACCAGTCTTCCGAAAGCGCAGTGCTCGCGAGCATGCTAGTGCTCACGGTTCACAAGTTCTACGACCGCCACATATACCATAACAACATATACCACAGCAGGACATCCATTGGCTAACACTTGGCAAGATGCGTTCATGTGTCCCTTTCATCGGTGCGCGGTCCCACTTTCTGATAGCTGCAACAGTCTTGTGTGCTGCAGCAAGACTGCCTTGCGGCTGGTAAATCTTCCCTCTCCAGCATCACTCGCAAGCTTGTGGATACATCAGATTTTGCCGCCGTGGACGCGAACATCGACGCCCTGGCGTCCGCCATCGAAGCGTTGCACGGCTCTTTGCCATTCACAGCCGATGACGCAACCCTATCAGAGCCCTTCGAGCAACAGGCACCCAAGGAAATCCCTGTCCCTTTGGTAGACACAGATCCCGTATCAACATCAGCAGACCCACCTCTGGACACTCCAACAAGCACCACTCCTGAAGATGCACCAACAGGTTCGTAACTTCCACTCCCGTTCCGCACAGGATTCCAGCACCAGGACTTCCAGCTTGTGGCTTAAGCCTTCCTCCTACAAGGCTTCGCATGCTTCGCGCGACTCGGTCTCTGACTGTGCAAAGAAAAGCGAAAGCTTTCGCTTTTCTTTACCAGTTAGGCTGTGCATGCTGTGTGCCTGTCAATACTATATGCTGCCGATGTGATATTCATCGCATGCAACTCCAAAAGCGCCGTTATGCCAACCTAAGCAGTCTGTGCAGACTTGGACGCATCTTATGAATTGTTTATGTTCCTTTGCACAAAAACGTGCTCATAAAATTGTGACCTGGCTGTCCTAGAAGTACACACGACACCATCATGTCCTCGACAACCACACTTCGTGATATAGATCTTACACACATTGAGGATAACAGTACTTGTTTTCGGGACGCTCGGGTGGAATGGCGCACTGTGCTAATATCCTTTCGCGTCACAAAACGCTGCACGGATGATCCAGGCGTACTTACGGTGCTAAGCAGGGCACGTCAAGCTTCGCGTGCCCTGCTTCGCACCGCAAGGCACCCGTGATCAACGGTATACAGTCCAGTATAGAGTTCAGTATACAGTCAAGTATATATGTAGTTATGTGAGACAATAACAGAACTCAGTGTGTATAGTCCAGTATATATGTAGTTACGCATGGAATAACAGTAGAGGCGCGGTTCTTGAGTGTGTTGACCATCAGTACCAGATTCGTGCATTCACGGCCCTTCCATCCGGACTGCTGTCAAAAGTGCGTCCCGCGGCACAAACCGCCAAGCCAAATCACTTCACTATGATGTTGCGTTCGTAATACGTGTACGTAAGATGAGGGGGAGCCGCAGAATCAGTAAAGCGGCGGCGCAAATGAGACATACGTAGATCCTATAAGCATGCCTGACATCACACTTGCAGTTCATTTTCATATGGATTGTTGAGATAGGCTGGAGCTTTGCAATCCAACGCTGCAGTGTGCAAGTTGAACATTCAAGCTGGTCAAAGTACGAAACGTGATTGGCGGTTCTACATGTACATGTATGAATGTATGAACCTTGGTTGTATTGCTTCGGCATCAGCGTCAGCTGAATTCGAAGTCGTGTGTATTGGGCACTCTGGAGTGCTCTCCCAACTGCCAGACCTAAACATGTACTAGGCATGGTACAATGTAGGACCCATGCTGGAGGACACAGAAGACGGAATGTGGTGGATGGAGAACCCTACCATTCTTGGAGTGGCGGCTGGCGCCCTGGCGCTCTTCATGACGGTGTTGTGCAGCGTCGTTTACTGCTGTTGCTGCAGAAAGCGTCGTGAGAAGGTGCAAGGAGACAGCGCTGACCTGCCAGACCTCGATCAAAGTCAGCTTCCTCAAGAAACGTCTGCAGTTGCTACAACAGCCGTCCAAGACTCTCAAAGCACCGAACAGGTGAGAGGTGGTGCAAATTTGTGTTGTGTGTAGGAACTGGGCATTCCACATATACAACGCAGCCTATACGTTGACATTTCCACAACAGTTCAGGGCAATGCAGTGTGCAATGCACTTTTGCTCTTTCAAGATAAGTAGTGGCGGTACGGCGGGTCACACGCGTTTGCACTATCATGTAGAGTGATGACAACACATGCATGTCTGTGACTGAAGGAATGCGACAGCTTGTAGGAAAGGCGGGGGCGAGGTGGTTCGATCTCGCAGCCGCCTCCACCTCCTCTCTTCACGCCACCCCAAGCGTCGTACCAGCATGCCCGTATGGAAGGTGCGGATTTGTCACCAGATGGAGCCGTACCCACCACCGTCGTGTTGGGCACGATGGCAGGTCTGAGCGGCCGCACTCGCACTTCCTCGACCGATGACTCCACTTCCACTGCATCCACGTACGCCTTCCCGCTGTGCATTTGTATGTGCGTAGAGTTTCGATTCTTCCAACAGGCTTTATAGCGTCTATCATCCAGTTCGGGTCCACATGCATGCCTGGATCTGTGCTATGTTCCAGTTGTGATGCCAGCTGTGATGTCACTGTTTTGGATGGGGCTGCTTGAGGTGGCTGCCCCACCGCTCCCGCTCTTCGGAGTGCTGGCTGAGGCCTCAGTCCTTCGAGGTTGGCGTGACCGTGAATGGTACATATTTCTCCGGAGAAACTTCAAAGGCATGTGCATTGCCTGTGGCATCCAGTCCAGCTTGTGGCAGCATACCTGCAACCGTACCTTATCCAGACAAAATGCGAGATCTAGTGTGCGCATTGCTTAACATTGTGCATCGATGTCGAAGACGGGGTTGCCTCGCCTCTGAAGTACTTCGTATACGTATGACATAAATATGCTCTGTGCATGCCAACAGACTCTCTGGATAAGCAATGCCGATACGAGCTGATGTATCCAGCACATGTGACATGTATGATATCTGCAGTAGAAGCATGGAGGTGAGGATGCTGTGCGAGGTGCTGGATCGCATGCATCAGATGGATATGAAGTTCGTACACCCGCGCACTAACCCTTCTTCAAACAAGCCACCCCCGCACGGCCCTTTGGACTTGTTGTCGTCAAAGGCTCGAACTGTGGATGCTGATGCGGTGGTGCAGAACTGTATCCTCCCCAACGCATCAGTACGCAGTCTGCTGACCCTACCACAAAAAAACCTCCATGACCCCCCCCCCCCACACACACACATGTGCTTTCACCCCAGGAAATGAATTCTTCTGTTGGGTTGCGTAGATAATATTGAGTCATGTTGCAAGAAGTAAGAAATTAGGTTCTTTTCTTTGTCTTGCAGTATTTTCTGGCCATACGCATGCTGGCATATATGCATGTTGACAACTGCAAGTCAAGTTCGCGATGTAGGATCGGATGTCCATCAAGTTCTTCCTTAACAGACAAGCGTACGCCAACGAGCAGTATTTGCACTCCATCCGCAGCCTCAAACCACTTCTGGAGGCCGCGGACGAGCCACAAGTATTCGTGAGCAACTCTGAACAACGAGTTCGTGGTGCGCACTCCTCCTCCGCAGCCAATCCTGCCACTGTGTCCATGCACGTTGTATGTTTCGGGGGAGCAGGCAGTGTCGGAATTCGACGGGTGATCAATGCGTTGTACCTGCGAGCTTCTCGCTACACACTCGTTTGAGCTATGGCGGCGATATGTGCAAGTATCCGTTCTTCTGTGGGTGTCTCGGTGGCGGCACATAGATGGGGGGAAAAATCTGGCCACGGTACAATGTACCCGATAAGTGCAGGTACGACACGGTTGTGGGTTTGCAGGGCCTGGGGGATACCTGTTCCCCCCATACACCATACATGATGCTGGCGAGCCACTGGATGCGTGGATGAGCAGTTATCCTACCGATCAGAACCGAAAGTTCCTCCAGTGCAGCTTTGAGGTACTCTGCTGCTGTGCTGTTGTGACGCGCACGCAAGATGTTGCGGGTTTCTCGTTCTGGAGGTTAATCAGCAGAGAACGTGCTTGGGCACCCCACTGTGGCAGCCACACCAGGGTGGTGTATGTCAGTACCTTACCTTTATATCGCACCTGATGGGAAAATGAATAACACGGTTCCCTCACACATGTAGCTCGCTCACTTCAGTAGTTACAGAGATTCACAGATATTCGCTCATCTCCACTTGCCAATATATCCAGCTGTGAAGCAGCACCATATTCCATGTGATCTCGCAGGTGCAAGCAGGTACAGTGCTCGTGACGGGGGCTGGAGGTGACACCTTGACCGGTTATTGTGTCTACAGGGGGTAACGACAGCGATCAAGACGGTGCAAGCGCTGCACAAAGCGGGCTACGTGCACCGCTGTGTCAGGCCGAGCGTTATCATGCGCAGGCAACGGTATGAGGACTGGGTACTGTCTGACTTCGCTTTGGCTGACACTCTAGGTGTGACCCCGATGGCCACGCCTGTGTCGTTTGCGTTGGAACGTATTTTGACATGACTATGATCTTTGCCATGGGCTGATATCCTCTTGGCTCGCGCTGATGTCGCTGACAATGTGGTGACCCTGTGTGTGCGTGCAATATTGTGCGTCGTTCTCTGCAGCCTTAGTGTTTACCACCCTGGTCCCTTGTGGCCCGTTATATGTCCTTGTCCCATCCATTTAAATGTGCTGAGACCTTCTTGGGTATGGCGAGGCTCCCGATTAGCCTTCTGTTTTCTATGTCAAGTGGACGCGCATGGTCTAGTTTGCACCGCACGCGCCAGCGCTTGCGCAAGCACACTTGAAGGATAGAATTGTAAAAACCGTTGTACCCATAGTAGTAGCTGTGATTGGTATGGGCACTGTCGGGAGAAAGAGGTTGCTATAGACATGTTCTATAGATCTAGATGCTCATCATAAAGCCGTTGCAACAGTGCGGATCTTATCACCGCTGGAGGAACTTGTGGGACTGAACATCTACCTGACAGTCATGCGACAAGTGATCGTGTACTTGTGGGTGCATAAACGCGCCCGCCACTGGTCTGGGTGCTGCAGGTGCTGCTTCCCCGCCCATCGGCAAACGCCACCACCTCGAGTACTGCGCCCCTGAGGTCATTTCCAACCCCGATCTACCCCCACATCAGCAAACACCGGTTACTGTAGATGCATCGGCGGATATGTGGTCCATCGGAGTCATCGCTTATGAGTTGTTGACTCAGCAACGCGTGTTCCCGGAAGGTTGCGACGAGCACGATATTCGAGCGGCGCTCGCTGTTGGGCGCAGTGAAACTGGGGGCATGTCCTGGGAGGCGGGAAGTCCGGGCGCGTCGGAACGGAACGCGAGAATTCCTAAGCCGCTCAGGCATGCGGTGCTAGCGTGCTTAGATCGCGACGTGGATAATCGATTGAGTGCGGCTTCGTTACTATCTCTATGGGTGGGAGCCCCTTGGGAGCGCATTATAGATGAACTAAGAGCTGACGTCACAAGCTGACACACCAGCGGGACTGGCATACATATTTCTGTGGGTGAAGGCTCCTTCGTAAGGGCTGCACACCAACAGTGCTAATCGTGGGTGAGTAGCTTACTGAAAGAATGGAGATGACCTGTAACTTGGCTGAGGAGTGTGCATGGACAGGACAGCACAGGACAGAGAGAAAGTGTTGTGACCGATAAACAGGCGTCGGTACAGAATAAGCACGTTTAGCATTGCAGGGCGACCTCATACTAGCTATGGGCTTCGACATCACCTGGCGAAAAGCACCTAGCGACCGAATGCACAACGCTTCTACTAATTCTCTATCGACTTTCATCTGGGGGGGGGGGGGGGGGGGGGGGGGGGGGGGGGGGGGGGGGGGGGGGGGGGGGGGGGGGGGGGGGGGG
>JAUMHD010004885.1:14752-80421 GCA_032359135.1 Ulvella scutata
TACTAATTCTCTTTCGAATTTAATCTGCCCCCCCCCCCCCCCCCCTGCACTGAAAAAACAGCCGGCGTAAATGTGAGGTCTGGTCCCATCGTCTGAAGTAGCGCTGCACAGTTCGAACTCGACAACTAGGCCTGGCAGGTAGACACGCGGTTCACCGCAGGAGGGATACGTTCGAGACATTGTACCAAGATCAAGGTATCGAACATTCGGGGTATAGGTAGACTAATATTCTCAAGCGATCCACAGGTCGCACGCTACAGAAAGGAGGGTTGCATTGTGCGATTTTCTGGAAGCACGTTGGGTTAGAAGTTAGGCTGCTCCGATTTCATTGTGGCGGGTTGCGTAGTATGGCCGAGCTGTAAAGAAAAGAAGAAATACACGACACCAGAAAAAAAAGCTAATCGGGAACCACGCCATACCCAAGAAGGACTTCAGCCTCAGCACCCCCGAAGGGGTGGGACATGGACATACACCCCCGGGCCACACGGGTCCACGAAGGCAAACGCAGAGGCTGCAGAGAACGCCGCACAATATTGCAAGCAAAGACAGGGTCGCCAACAGGGACCGCATCGTCAGCAACAACAGCACCAACAAGGAGAATATAAGCGGCAATGACGGAGTACACCTCAGCACAGACATCAGCCTCACAGTCCCGCAGGAACACAGACGGATCAAGAACCCAAGGGACACAACATGTACTCACAGAGACAGGATCAAAGGAATTCGCATCACGTGCTGCAAGAAGGGCAATCCGCGCACACCCTTCAGGGGGGACCAGCCGAAGCAAGTCATCCCAGAGGTCATTCGGGTCAGGGCACCCCACTGGAGAAGCTTTACAACTAAACAGAAAGTGCTGCACACAACGCCAGCGCCGCTCCAACGCAGTAAACCCCATAGCGCAACTAGGAGGTGCTCCAGTCACACAAAGGCCACAGTTGTCTCGATGGCAGAGCCCATATCGTGCGCGCACAACTGGTATAAAACCACTGCCCACGAACGATCGAGGGTGGCAAAACGATGCATGCGTGCAAGCGCGATATCCTGGTTCAACATCGCAACAATAGCCAGCATACGTTCGATTCTATGACAAGAAGCATCGACCATGTCAGGGTTAAGGTTATAATGTGCACTGTACAAGTGCAAGGGCAGCAATTGCGCCGGCGGTGTGCGTTTGGAGCCCTTAGCCACTATGACGTCATCATCTGAGTCCTCTGTTTGAAATACGGACTATCAATACACTGAATTAAGGCGAGGCAGACATCAATCAGTGCCTATGAGGCTGTGATCGCAAGGCTGGCTAGCGGGAAAGCTTGCGCATCATAGCATGCCATACGAGGACTTGAGGTAACCAAGTTCTGCCCGGTGCATGTAGCCACTGCGTACAATGATGCAGTTGCACGCAGTTGATATTCACCACAACCCCACCCCTTCAATGGGGACCACGCCATACCCAGGAAGGGCTTCGGCCTCAGCACTCCCATAGGGGAGGGAGAAGGACAGACACGAGCAGCGTGTTATCAGGAATGCAAAATCGACAAGGGGTGCCAGTTTACACCGCACGGCTCTGCCACAAAACAGTTGTTACTGGACCTCCATTGTACTACGTTGCATTGTGTTATGGTATCCCGTCTACAGCTCTCGCCTGGTTATCAGTCATAGTTCAAACCCAACTCGTTCGATAGCTTGCAGACATTCCACCTTCCACACGGCCATCACAAGCACTTGGCAATGTCTTCAAACGCCTTGTGAAAGCTCATCTGTTTAGACAGCCGTTGAGTAAGGTTGCAAACATCTCCAGTTTCACTGGTACTGATGCTGAACTGCTGCAGCCCTTCAGCCTGCTCTGAGCCTGCGGCCATAGAGCCTGCCCCGCACCGCACAGCTTCTCCCTGTGGTTCTGGGCACCTATCCTGTATTTCCGCACCGTTTGAGAGACCACCTCCGAAAGTAGCTGTGCCTGGCTGCTTCCTGGCAAGTTTCTGGCATTCAGACAGCCCATCAAGGGGTTGATTATCCATGTTACAGGATGGGTGCGGGTCTGAGGCAGAATCGAACAGCAGGGAGTTCCTGGTTCTGTGCTGTCTAGCTTCTTGAATGGGCTGCACATGACTACCTGCACAAAACTTGCGTACATGAAACTCATGCAGCCCTCAACCTAGTAAGTGTGTAAAGATACAGGCATAATTCCATAGAATGGCTCATGTACCAGCAAATCATCAACCTAGTAACAGTTCTACAAGCCTTGGAGAATGTTGTGCTGCTGTGGCGCTATTTGGGTGCAGCCAGCGGCGTTTTTTCCGGTACAGCTTGCTACTTGTGGTGCCGCCCCCTCGTTTCCTTCTTTGCTCGTAAACGTCTTGCAGGGTTTCAGCAAGAAGGGTGATGACTCATTGCGTGCTCATCAGTGACGAGAAATCTGTAGCATGGGGACACCATGGCCAGTGCAGTGATGTGGTGGCACACGCGGTCTCCAAGTTTTTGTATGGTATGTGTCAGGAAGGCACATGCAGAACACTGCGCCTCTGAGCTTCCATAGCGTTCCTGTTCCTCCTTCCAGTGTTTGAATTTCCATCATGAAAATCACACCATTGTAACACGGTGTTGGCCAGATCACCCCACACACCTCCTGAAGTCGTGTATTACCAATTCGCTTGCTTGTAGGAGTGCGCAGAATCAGTGTCGTCTGACATAGCAGCACCCAGTCTGTGAGAACCTGTGCTTTGCGCCATCTTAGCCCGGCGCGTACTCGTTCGGATGCTTATTATGATGTAATGTAGGTTGGTCCTGGGTGACAATTACTTTGGAAATTGCTTGAACAATTGAAGATTCTTGGTCGCCTAAACCATCAGCCAAACATCCCGCCCACCACATGCTATGGAGAGACCGCAGAAGGTTTCTGAGATATCCGCTTCCATACCTTGCCTTTGCTGCTCATGGTCACGTGGCGAAGACGTTGAAGAGGGCGGCTGTGTCTCACTCAACTGGCCAGCGGCAGGCACGCCACTCACTGCACAGTCAGCGCTGCAGCCATGCGTGTGCCGCTCGCGAGCAGGAGCCACTGTGCCGTCGTCCAAACCCTACAGATGCGCGCACCACAGTCTCGCATCAGAGTAGAAACAGCGTGCAAGCAGTGCCTGCGCCTGGAAACATTGGTTTTCGCGAACCAAAAGAGTCAATGATGGTGCCTCCTCTTGTTCTTTTTGTTCCTTGAGAATCCAACATCCCTGATCTACCGAGTGTAGTATATCTTGTCACAAGACAACCACCATAAGTGCATTGAATGCGCCCCAAACCGTGGACGCTAAACTTTCTTTGTTGTCACAGTTAGCGCTGATTATGCTTATCATCATGATGCTTATCTGGGTGCTGAACATACTTCAGGGCTGGCATCAGGTATTGTTCCAGGTGACGCAACCACTGACCTGAAGACCTTCTCCCAGCCTGTCTATAACCCCAGCAAGTGAGAGGCGCCTGTGCATTTTTGTCGGTGAGCCAGAAGCCAGTGAGTCAGTATCCAGCTCAGCAGAATCTTCCGGAACGTCCTGGTTACCAGAGTACGGACCCACCACTTTTCGTAGTTCCCCTGTGGCCACATTAAAGACTAGCCCGTGAACAAACACCTCCTGGCCGGTTTCCCAAGCTTGCTGCATCACTGGGGATGTACATACGTTGAACACCTGGACAACACTCCCCGGGTAAATTAAGTGCGAGTGGATCGATGCTCGCCACTGCAGCAATCCCAATCATAGCAGCAGGGGTCCCAGGGTCTGAAGCACCGTCATCCCTTGCAGATCGAGTTAGTTCTGTGAGTGCTGCTTGTTGCAGGCAACGTTGATGGCAAGATGCATGGTGTTGCATCGGGTGGTCATGCATGGAGCACATATGCACCGTACCCATCCTAAAGGTCGGAGATTCATGAGAGGGTTGTGCGAAATATTGTTCGGAACGATGAGGCTCTGGGTACCTCAATCCAATATCTAGCATGCTCCAATGCTTAGCGCGCTAGCGTGCCCCAATAGCGCGCAACAGCAGTTGACAACTCGAATGGCCACATCCATCAGTGGAAACAACTAGGAAACAACCATCAGTGGCAGTACTGCCCTGGCAAATAGTACGAAACCCTGAAAGTACGTACACTGCCCCAGTGCATGAGTTACAGAGACCAACCATTTGTGTGTGAACGCATGTCAACTCATGAATCAATGGCGAACCTGTTGGCAAACGTTGAGCTGCACAAGCCGAGAAACCTGTGCAGGAAGCTCCAGTCCTGCCAGATCACCGACGTTTGCATTGCGGATGTCCCGGATCTGAGAGATCCAGCAGTTGGTAAGCATGGGGTTGGAGGAGGGCATGGTGAGCGCCGCCTGCACCGCCCCACAGTTCTCATGGCCACAAACAAGCACGTGCCTCACCTTCAGAACCTGCATGCAGCATGTTACGTAACACATAACGTAATATGACGTAAGATGATACAATTGTTGTGGGCCATGTACGCACCCGTGTGCAGTAACCAACATGGAAAAAAGCGAATCCGGAACCGTATGATACCCAGGAAGGGCTGCGGACTCAGCGCCACCAAAGAGGTGGCACAAGGCAGTACATGGAAGGAGATGCTTGGGTGTTGATACTTGGTGCTTTTGTGTATTGCAATGCTGACGCTCCCAATTGGTCGAGTTCTTTTCAGCAAGGGTGTGGCATAGGTTGCTGGCAGTGTACAGGTGTGACAGGTAAGAATGGGTATCAGCTTCGCTCCCCATGACAGCTCCATGCTGGGCAAGGTATTCATCAGGATAATGGTGCTGTTGTACCATGCAAGTGAAGTGGTGGTTTTTTGCCATTGTGTTCAGATAAGCCTTCTTGGCTCGCAATACACTATTCTAATGGGTCTTTTACTATACATGCAGCAGTATGGGATGCACAGCAACATCACTGTAGGTAATGGTCTGCAGCTTGATGTGTGATGTAACTAGCACAAGCACACACACGCACGGAACTGTTTTTCCAGCACATCCTCGCAAATTATGTCAGCTGAAGAAGCGAGAGGGCAGGAACCTGCGTAGCAAGACAGAACTTTGCTGCTCAGTACATAGTGTTTCATTCAATAGATTGACTCAGATATCAATAATGATCCGTAACTACTCATGCAATGTGAAATTGAGTCGAAAGCCTGAAGGCACCAGTAAGTGCGAACTTGCAGGAGCCCACAGGGTTCTTGAACATACCTTGACGGAGTACTCCAGAGCACTCATTGCATTCTGGTCGCAATGTGAGATGCAATTTCCAACATTTCGGTGCACAAACATGTCCCCTACACCAAGCCCAAGAGCTGCCTCAGCCACAACACGGCTGTCAGAACAACCAATCCAGAAGTACTGTGGCTTCTGCGCATCTTTGTATCTTTCAAAGTATTCCGGATCGGTGCTCAACATAGACTGAATCCATTTCCTGTATTGTAACGCTCAGAGTGGTTGTCAGGGACTACCTGGAGGGTGAGGCCTCATTAGGTGTTGGTTCCCAGGAATAATCGCCCACTAACTGGACCGCATAATACTCAGTGGGTACATTGCACGCAGCGGCATACTCGGTTGCATGTGAGGAAGCTTGACCTGGGCAATTTCCGGCACTAACTAGTGCACACTCAGGCTTGTTGGACATGTATTTATCCAAGCCTACACCCAGAATATTTAACAAATAGAAGGCGCACAACAGCCTAAGGTCGTGGAAAATTGTGCTGCGCGTTGACTCGGTTCGGGATGTCAGTCTACCATCCAATGCGAAACGAACACAGAACACGCACCGATTGTTGTCCAGCAGGTGACCGATGTCTCCAACAGAACACGACTGGCGCATAAGGTTGCGCTATGATACCTCTCAAGCCCCTTGGAAGTTCGTGCTAACTAGCTGGTGCCAAGTGCGATGTCTTGATCCACAGCTAAGATGCAATGCAAGCACAAGTTGACGGAAAAATGATTTGTCCACGTGGTTCAACGGAAGGACACCACAGTCTGGAATCGTGAGTATGCCAGGCCCTGTTGACTTGTCCAGACACAGAACACACCAGCAATGCCTGCCAACGTGAAGCCTCACACACAACCTCCCTAGGAAGCATGTGTATGTGTATGACCAAGCAGTGTTCTTCCATAATACATACGGATGTGACATACACATGCATACGAGTCCCTTGTCAGCCATGCTAACACGATTATTCGGCCACAATAATGAATCTCTTGAATGTCTGGGAGCATAAGCCGCTGCATGCACCAATCGTTCCTTCAAGCCAGGGCTTCAGTAGTGGAACAGCCTTGTTTGTCTGGTGTCGCCGGCAGAGTCATGATGACTCAATATAATACCGAGCCCGCAATTGTTGTGCTCAAGGATACAACACATGTATACAAATAATAGTTCTGACTCACAGCATCAGCGCTATAAGGCACCACAAGGTTACATGGATGGAGATGACGAAGTTATGTTAGCAACGGTGGGGTTGGCACCAACATCATCCCGTAGACCAAAAAAACAACTTTAGATACATACCATTGCGGGCACACGTCCCAAGAATGTACAATCAAGGGGATCCTGGACGAATGCAGACGTATTCTCAGGCTCACAGAATTATCGAAGTCATTATCTGTCAGGGCAGCCGAGATGGATCACGTCTGCTGCTCCCGAAAAGACCAAAAAAGGTTTCGTGCTCCTTGAAGTCAAACTCGAGGATTCACGGTCCTTCTTTTGCACTGCAGAACTCAAATCTAGCTTCTGACTGATCCGTAAACTACATCACTCTTAGAACCACTCACCCTGCCCCTAAATCATGTAAACGTCTGTGCAGATGGCCTGCCAGTGGTGACATGAAGCCCAGTCCAGCAAGCTGATCTGTACGGAAACGTTGAGTACAGGGCCACCATGTATATCAACAAATATGTTCAGCAGCATCACGAATTTAGCACGATCAGAACACGAGATAGTACGCACATCCGCAGCTTAGTGCTGAAGCCCTGCGCAGTTCAAATGTGATGCTTCTGTTCCTCTAGGTTCTGCAAGCTGTATCACAGCCATTATGAACCTGATCATGTCTACTATGCAATGATTATTCTAGCCTCCCTTGGTTCAGAAACTGGTCTAAACCTGATGATTCAAGAATGATTTCGTATTGTATTTGCAGAGGAGAAGAGGAGAACAATTGAATCAGGCTGCATGGCAGGTAACGTGCACACACAAGGAACATAGCACTCTTACTCGTGTCCTACACGATGTGGATGCACGTGCATCCTTGTTTGACAGCTGGGAGATGCTAATTTCTGCGCCTGTTGAACAGCATGCAGCAGAAAGTTTCATACAGGCTCAAAAGCTGAGACAGGAAACGGTTTGTCTTCCCCAAGCTGGCCTTCACCCTGTGCAAGGGCTCGCTCCACAGCAATTGCCCCTGAGAAATTTCTCTCCGCCTGCCATAGCAAAGAAATATATAATGCACCTGCAACTCATGCCTTGTGATGCAACACGCATACTCTGCTCATCATCTGTCTTTCCTTACTGTTGGCATCTCAAGTACAGCATGCAACATACTGAGAGCTAGCTGTAAAGAGCACAGCTCAAAACCTCGCTGTGCATCCAGTACACACGCACCACAAGTGTCAGTCCAGACGTTTAGCCACAGCAGAAACACACAAGCACACACATCGTAGAGTAGCCAAGCAGGTGCAACCGGTGTTTGCACAGGGTCAACCTGAGAAACTCTCACATACCTGCCTTGGACCACCGTCCATCGCCACTACCTGAGATCTCCCGGACACTACTAGAAGAGCTGTGTTGGCCAGTGCTTCTTCGAAGTTCGTCAACTAGATCTTGAGGCTTGCCACAAGTGCCATCAACACTGCCACCGCCAGATTCCCGGTCAATCGGATGCAGAAGCCTGTCCAGAAGGGCTGGACGCTCACGTAAATTGCACATGCTTCTGATTAAGTGCACACACTGGATTGCATCCAAGCGTATGTGCTGTAGGAATCGTGCTACAAGCTTGTCCCCTTCTGTGGATGCCTCCCCTTCTCCAGTGCTACTGTACACCTCATCCGCGTGCCACGTCAGCTTGACAGCTTTTAGTGCTGCACCCAGTACATCCCCACGGAGTGCAGCTGCTGACAATGGTTCTGCGTACAAAGAAACTTCCAGAAGGATCTGCATTGCCAGCATTAGATACTGGAGAGCTGTGCTTTTCATGCACTCTCGCATGGCATGTACGCTCTTTGTGATCACGCTGACCAGCCCAGAGGAGCACATCTGGGCAGGGTAAACCTGTGATATGTGGTGAATGAGTGGCAAGGCGTTGAGTGCAACCTGATCTGGCTGCACACATCGATCTGCAAGAAGCTTCACACGCCAGATGAACTGCAGAGAGCCCGTGACAGGCGCAACCATTTCAGGTGCATTGCTGACCAGGCTGCACAAGGTTGCAGCTGCTGCAGCTGTAACGTGCGCACAAGTATTACTGAGCGCCTCAACCAGCTGGGTCGCAATTGAAGGGTGCTCTGGGAGCACTTGTTTGGAGAACCAGGTATGCCGCAGAAGATACTGCAGTGTTTGGAGAGCGAAAAAGGTCGTAGAGGCGTCTGGGTCATCACAACAGCTCCCCTGGAGAGCTGCAAGGGAGGAGTCATCAACAAGATTGCAACCATAGCTGTTGACCACCTGAAACCTTTCAATCACTGCCAGTGACACCGTCTCGTGCGTTGGAGGGATGCCCTGGAAGGGGTCTGTATGTAGGTATGTAGAGGATGACTTGTGAGCCCTATAACGTAGCAGAAGCTTGCAAACGATCTCCCATGCAAGATGAAGACTCTGCGGGCCACAGGGATACGCTTGCATAAGAGAAAACTGCTTGCTGCAAGGAGTAGCTCCTTTTTCAGGCCTCCGATTACTACTGTAGCTTGTGGACCGCTTTGATGCCTTAGGTGAAGTACACGCCTGTATGCTTTTGGTGGAATGTGTGGAAGTACTCGGTTGTTCAGGGGTGTACAAGGGGTGGGGCGATACTATCATGAATACGAGCTGGGCCAGGAACATGTGCTGGGTGTTGTCTGGCCAGCAGTTCACTGGATTGGAGATGTAGTTGAAGAATTTTCTGGAAGGTGGCATTAGGAGCTTCGCAAAGTGTGCTGCGTCCTCCGGTTGTATGTTCATTGCGCCTGCTGTGAGTAGCTGAAGTACCGCCTTTTGGATTGTCCATGCTGGGCAGTGCAGCAATGTGACCAACCTGGAAAGAACAGGAGCTGACACCAGGGCCTGTGGAAAGGGTGCTGAGTGCACCTGCGTGTACCAAAACGACATGTTATATACCTGGATCGAACTGAATTGCTTGCCAGCACTGAATGTCCGAGCAAGCCCTGGAACCAGCTCCTGGATCAGGTGTTTCCTGATGTATCCAGTCCTGTACAGGCACGCACCCATTCAAGCAATAGCACCAGCAGCTGATTGAGCACGCGGTGATCGGAAGCCTCGATGAGAAGGTTTGTGGCGAGTGTCAGCTCTTCAACTGGAAGTTCTTGATCTTCCCACTTGCTACGCACTGCTGAAAGCCTGCTCATGGCGTCCTCTTTTGCATGTTTGTAAAGTGATCTGCGCCTAACCATTCTTGAGTGCTTGATGAAGAGTTGCAGGGACCACAGAATGTCTCAAGATGAAGACCTCAAGATCGATTAAGCGTGGTACGGGCGCAACGTGATATTCTGCCAGCAATTAGACACCTGTACAATGTTCATTGCATCGAACCGCTGGCTCTGACTCGGAGCCTGGCAGCATTGTTCCAGAGACACTCACCGATACGTGTTCACCTCGTAGACCCTTCCATCTTGGATGTGAGCGCAACCCCGTAAAATACCCATGCACCAGGATAGTGCATTGGACTCGTGATTGCCGTTGGCTCATACAGCATTCGAGATGTCCACCCCATGTTCTTGGCAGAGAACCTTGAAATAGCTCTATGAATTCTGTAAGATGTTTTAAGAGTCCTCGACAGTGCAAGACACACCAGTGCCATGTTGCATCGCTGTGGATGTGCTCAGGAGAGGAGCATGCTGGGTGGATGAATTCATCAAGATGGTTTTCTTTCAAAAATCGAATACCCTGTAGATCGCATTGGATTCGGCCTGATGTCAACCATATACAAACACCAGTACAAGAATGCAACATGGAATTCGGTATCGCGCAGTACAGTTTGCATTTTCGCAACAGCTGCACTATTCCCATCGAATGTGGTGCTGGTCATAGCTGCAGGGACAGTTGTCCCTCAGGCTTGCTCAGACCGTCCACATCTCTACACTTGAAGATGGAAGAGGGGGATTCCCCGGCACATCTCAGCCAGTTGATGGCTGGTGCAGTGGTCAGGGCCAGTGACAGTCCTCAGTCAGCAAACGTTCTGACCATTCTTCCTCTGCAACATCAAGGATTCTGGGAGAGCAGAGAGGCAAAGAATATTGTGTCTCGTATCAAGGCTGACATTCGAAATGAGCTTCGAGACCTTGAAGTGAAAACGTCAGGAACACATGGGGCTAGTGTTGCATCGCGCTTGGGTGAAGCTGCAGCATCCTGTCTGAGAAAGCATACAGAAACATACATTGTTCAACTAGTTAGTCTGCTAGCTATCGATCTACCGCAGGTACGCCCTGACGCTGCTCCAATTTGAACCTGGTCAGCATGTATACTTGAGTTTCGTTTCTTCTCCATCACTGGCACTTGCGATCTTTTCATCACATCACGTGCGACATTGTAGGAAGCCGTGGCGGTGAAAGAGTCATTGCATGTGGATACCTGCCACGACAGCAAGCCTTGGTGCATTGGCTCCCTGTCTGGCTCTGACGCGAGCTTTGGTAAGAGCGACGTTCTATCTACACTGGAGCAGATACGCGACACTGATGACCCATCCAAGCTGCTGAAGTCTATGTGCTCGTCATATGATATCCTAGACCTTGCAGATGGCGAGGAGGAGGTGTTCGAGCAAGGACTAAAACACTTGCTCACAGCAGCAGCTTTCTCACGACCCGCTGCACATTCTGATTTTCACAAGACATTTGAAATCATAGCAAGTGCTGTTGAAGGCAAATGGCAACGACTGCAGTCCATGCTGGGGTCGTTACTGCAACCCTGTTACCAGCCTTGTACTATGGATCTCTCCAGTGTGTCCCTGACCATACCATTCATTATAGCAAACCATAGAAACCTGACCACACCATTAATTCTAGCAATACATTCAGTTCACGCCACTGACGGTTTGTGCAGGTATTATACATCAGCTTCTCAGAGCGTTGCCAGAGAGCTGCCAATCCACCCCAGGCCCTGCCAGCCGTACAGCTGCCGATGTTGCATCCATAGTAGTCAAGGCACTGCATCATGCTCTATCAGAATTTGAACCAGATCGTTGCAGCAGCAAGGAACAACCTAGATTCAACTCCCCAGCATCTCAGTTGCTTTTATGCGATGCAGAAGTGAGTTCCTGCCCATGTTGCCCAGCATTCAGTTTCTTGCGTTGAAATACTTCTCCTCTCTAGAACGGTGGTCTTGGACCAGGACTGCCCTTGCATTCACCTGCATAGCACACCAGGTTTTACCCAAAGAGCTCTATCATAAGGCTTGAATGTGAATTGCATGGTTCTTCCAAAACCCCAGTCTGTGAATGAGGGCAACCTCTACAACCGTTTCAGCTCTCCCCTCCAGCTCCTTCAGCACCTTCAGCATGCTTCCCCCTCTGTCAGCAGTGCAGGGAGGGATGGTTCTAGCTATTTTGTAGTATCATCCTTTACGCCACCTTTATATAGTCCATTCTGGGAAGCCCTGACATTCTCACAAAGCTTGCAAGAGAATCAGACGTTCTCAGTAGTCATTGCATATCTCTGTTCTGTTCACCTATACGTGGCCATGTACATCTGTAAGCTGTGGGTACCATCATGTGGTAGTGACACCAGAAGGGTATTTGTGCACACGATACAACCTCCGCCTGCAACGCGCCTGCAACACGCAATGCACAAACTACATAACAGGTTGTGCATGGTGCTTCTGGATGCTTGGGTTCTTGTCCATTGACTGCAGGTTTGGGTTGTCAAGTTGCAGAACAATTTGCAGGTGTCCTGGTGGATGCAGCTCATGGCGATGCCCCTCATGGCGACATCTCTGATCCGAGCCGCGTTCAATGAGAGGGTACCACAGACTGCTCTGCAGCATCTCCTGCAGGGTTGTTCTGACAAGGCCCCCTACAGTACCGAATCTCTGGAGATGCCTTTAGCCCTCCAGACTAGACAACGCATGGCGCAGGAGGGGGCAGGATGTGGAGCAGCACGCGGTGTGAGTGTGGGTGCCACACAGTGCGCAGAAGTGCACACACTGATAGCTTCTGTTATGGTGCTGCTTTCAATGCTATCCACCAGGTTAGTTCTTGTTCTCGCTCTCCCCAAGAGTTTTTGCCTTCGCTGTCTGAGGCATGCATGGCAACCCACAGCAGCACTGTTTTGGGGGCTAGGTTATTTCAGCTTTTAAGACATGGACACATCACCACTTTTCCTCAACTCATGTAGAAAGAGAAAGAGCGAGAACAATTGGTAGAGTGTCATGTCCACCCATCACTGCAGTAGCCGCGCTGTGTCTGATACAGCGGAGGCCTCAGGTGTTAGTGTAGTTGTGTTCCTGGCAGTTCTTGCACAGTATAACAGCAGTAAATGATCAAGAACCCAGTAACTAGATGCAACCTGTGTTCCTACCAAACCTGTACCTAGCATACCCATAGCACACCCGTACACTGCATGCACAAGTGCATGCACTGTATTAGTCTCACTGTCACAAGAGTCCACTGTGTTCTTGGTTTGTCGGAAGCTGCACGATTACTGTTCTTATTCTTTGCTGTTGTTTTTTGCTGTTCTTCTCACAAGCACGCACTGTAGTCACAGCTTCCACCTCTTTGCAGCTCCCAAGTGCAGTGTTGGGATGCATGTGCTGAGCACATGCATGCATCACATGATGGCAGCCCCCCACAAGCCTTCACATGCGAACTGACCCTCTCAGCATTGCCACCAACAGCGCATGAGGCTATGGGAAAAGTTGTAGATTTCTTGCTTGGCATGGGGTGCAATCAGTGTCTTTCTGCAGGATTCTTTACTCGGACTTTCAGGTGCGCCTGCTTCTCCCTGTTGAAGTAGTAATGTTGACATCCGTTACAGTACATTCAGCATTATAGTTCAACATGTGCGAATAAACAATCTTTTCGGAGCCATATTTTCTCCAACACTTAATAGCTGATGCCTGGTCCTAAGTGTGTTGTTCCCTGTTGAATGCAGTCCCTGGCGCACTGCGGAAGTCAGTTGAGGGAGACCACCCAAGAATCAAGATGTGTCATGCATGAAGAACCACCATCGTACTCAAATGGCACCACATCACCATCACGAAAGTCTTTACCAGTACTCTTAGCCACACTGCGATAGCACAGAGGCAAACACGTTGCCATGCTATGAACGAAAGCACAGCTTGTACTCTTCTCCAGTGTCTCAGAATATAGCCATGTACTTACGTACATGCATGCCTTCAAGAACATGTCTCATGCTCAAGAACCACTGTACCGTTCAAATGTGGCCCGTGCACAGGAGACTTCGAGTGATCGCAGCTCACGTACCGTCTCTTATGCAACCGCTCTGTGCTGCCATTCCCAGCTTCCTGCGCTCACATCTAGATGCACTTGCTCACCGCGGGCTCCCCTCCCAATCAGCGCTGCAGAGCCACGCTGGCACTCTGCCCTGTGCACATCAGCCCTTAGGCCCCGGAAGGAGCCACCGCATTCCATCATCTGTCCCGCAGCTACAGAATGTTCTTAATGAAGTGCCAGAAGCTTCCATGGAGCCCGATGTGTCCGCAGGAGAGCGGGAGAGCGTACGGAATGCCTGGGAAGAATGCATATATGTACGTATGAAAGGAGTCGCATGTGCTGTGACAGAGATGGCTCAGACTGAAGAGGGGAGGCGTGGGCTGCTCTCGGAATCCGACGCTGCAGGTGTGAGCAAGAGTCTATTTGCAAGCCACAAGTGCAGATGATGGGCAAGAATCTAAGTGTCTTGAATACACTGCTTTCGAGAGTTCCCATTGCATGCATGATGAAAGTACCAGGCCATAACGATTGCCTTCAAACACAAGCCAGCCATTGTATTCTGCTGACTTCTACCAATACAGACCGATCGAATGGCAAGCTTGGTGTGAAGAGATCCACGTCATAGTTGCAAGTCACAAGGTGAATCCTCTCTGTGCTAGCCCGCAAACATCAGCTTCAGTATGTTTGCTGTAAGTGATACTGGGGTCGCTTGTGCAGTTGTTCTGAGCTCTAGATCACATGCTTGCGGTTCATGCAGGAGGCTGCAACCTGCCGTTAGCACTAGCCGCTTGGATACATGAACTGCCATCGATCGCAGAAGCAAACGACTGCAAGCCTGCAGCCTGCACACTTCTGTCTGTGTGGCTACAGGCGATCGCCGACATCTCCGCACAGCCCCATGCATGCACACGGCATCTACAGCCTGTGTATGAAGCTGTGAATGGGGTTCTTGAGAGATACTCACGCGTTGGAGGCCATGGTACCGCTGATAGCCACAGCACAGAGCAAATGCCTGATGAGATGGTCGACGCGGTGGCACAGTTCTGTTGGGTGTCACCTTTCTCCACGGCTACAATCCTTGCTGCAACACCACGTGCGATGAACTTTCTAGTAGCTTCTCTGGCACGCAAGTTTGCAGCGCAGCTGGCTGTAGCTGTTGGTGCCATTGCACCGGACACTGCCTCATCAGCACGTGCTGCGCGGCATGCTGCGCTGCGGAGCGCAACGGACATGATGCATGCAATGAGTGCAATTGCGGTCGTGCGTGTCAACCAGCAGGCCATCATTGATACAGGTGCTCTCATGCTAGACAGCTTGGTGCTTGTAAACACGTTCGAACTCCCAGCAGGAGTCCGCTTGCCTTTTTCTTACTGTATCCATGGTGGCAGTGACCGGGAAAAGCGACGCATATATCATTACAACCAACCAGGTGTAAGGCATCTGGTTAGAATGACCTGCTCGTACCTGCTGGAGGACAGAGACAGGTTGTCAGCACACCGCCTCATCGTTGTATGGATCAATGTGCGATATTGCTTCAATGCACGTATTCTGCCTGCAGGGATAGATGCCGTACTTGCGAGTGCTCTAAGCGTTTCTCCAAGGGCCCGCGGTCCACGTGATGACGACAAGTTGCTGTCCGAAGTCACAACAGGAGTCTTGCGTCTGCTGCAGGCACGCATGCGGTGGCCAGAAGCGGCGCAAGTGGCTATGGCGGCAACTGTAGTCCCGAACATGGACAAGCCAAACTCTGCGCTGCTCGGGCTGCTCAAGCAGCTATACCTGAGAACTGATGAGCGGTATGGGCTTCTCGCACTGTCGCAAAGAGTCTCAGTGCCGCAGTGAATGGCCACTATCTCTGATTGTTCCGTTTCAACCCCTTACCACTGGCATCTGCGTAACCTAGGCCCTGCACGACGGAAATTTAGAAAACAGAATCATGCAGATTGCACCCCCGCAGGACCTGTTCTGCTTAGCTTACTTGATGTCCCAACCCTTCGAGGGTGCTGAGGCCGAAGCCCTTCTTGGGTATGGCGTGGTTCCCGATTAGCAACAAAAAAATTTTTGATGAGTCGACCCAACAGTGAGTGGCATTGCTCGCTATGTCAGACTTCCCAATATCTAGGCTGCTCTCAACAGCCACTATGCATGAGGATGGGGAACACAGCGTCCATGATAAGGCTCTGCAGCTACAAGGGGGTAGCGGTGGGCGGTTTGGGTGAATTTATCGCAGTGAAGCAGCTCGTGTGTGTGTGCATGCAGGATGCATGATCTGCAGGCATTCGAGCACATACAGCTGGTCCTCTCTGCACTTCTCCTGCCCTGGCTAGGGGATGTCACATCTGAGGCCCTTGTAGCCACGCTCATCCCAACTGACGCGTTTCAGTTCATTACATCAACATGCCGGCAAAGCCTTGGGTTGCCCCCCAATGCCCCGCTCGACTTGCACCCCCCTGCAATGCATGAACAGGTTGGGAGCACTGGTGACACCTGTGGCCACCGCTTGTCATTGCCGTCTGAAAGTCAGAGCCCACAGAAAGCAGCTGAGATTGGAGATGGAGGTGGAAACAATTGTTCACAGCGTGAAGTCCTCGACTGTCGTGCGGAGATTCCAGTACCCTGCTGCGAATCAGTGTCGAATAATCACACAGCAGCACCTGATGATGTGCGGCTTCACTTACCCCTGGGTTTGGCGTGGGCGGGGGCCTGTGCGAGCTTGGCAACTGCACGCAACACCGCCGCGGCGTCATGCTCCGGGTACATGCCTAATATACAGTGTGGCCTCAAGCGGCATCGTAGCGTGCAGCAGCCACATGCAGGTGCTGGACGGCTGCCACTTGCAAATGTACTGCCATTTTCCCGTTTCTTCTCCTTTGTTCTGGCCGATTTGTGATGTTCTTATTTTCTTCGTTTTCTTCCTGGGTTCTGGGGTGGCATGCAGTACAGTATTCGTGTGTAACAGCTGTGCCTGGTCTAGACCCCACCTCCGGCAACCGGCAGCCTCTTGCAAGAAGTCAACATATTGATGTCTCTCCATCCTACTTCACTGCCTGCTTCAGGAACTGAACAGGGCGACTGATAATATGTGTTTGTTCATTCGGCGTCATGTTTCCATCTGCACTGTACACAGCATCATCATTTACACCGTTACTGATGCAAACATGAATCTCGCAGCTGGTGACTCTGCAGTGTGTTCAAGCGGCATGCACGTATTGCATGAAGCCCATCTGCCAAGTGGCACCCAACAGGCGCCCACTGCAGCCGCCGCGCTGCGCGCTGTTGCCACTGCGAGACCAGGCATGCATGATAATCATGCATGGTGGCGCACTGCAACACATGCTCTTGCTGCGCACTTCACCACTGCGCAGCAGTCAGTGGCTCACGGTGGCGACGCCGACGTTGATACGTACGCCGGTGGCACTGGCGTTGTACCAACTCAAGGCCATGTTTATGGTGGATCTGGGGGTGGGGGTGGCCTTTCAACTGCCAATATTCGCACACGCGTGACTACTTCAGAGGCGCCTGTTGTTGGCTACCATGCTGACATTCAGGGGGAACAGCATGATGTGGCGTTGGTCCTGCAGCGAGTGATTATGGTTGCAATGGTATGCATTCCTGGAAATTACTAACATTCCGTAGGTCAGAACTGCAGAAGCAACTCGAACATCATGCCTCAAAATCTCTAGATTGACAACTCCAATAGTACAGCATCACGATGTTTTTTCGCTACGTTCATGCCTACAAGTAGCACTCTTGAGACATGATTACTGTACGTGGAGCTCTCGTTCTGTGGCCTGGCTTTCCTTCCCTGCAGCTGCAGCTGTGCTACCTTGCTGCTTTCCACTGTGCTGGTTGAAGTTCTGTGCTGTATGGGATGTGGCCTGACGTGTACTTTTCGAGGGACGTGGTGGGTTGCCATCCATTGTGCGTCTGCCTGTTTCTAAAGGTTCTTGCCCATGTGATCTGCCTTGCTGGCTTGCATCAAGCACACTCATGAACACGCTCCTTGCGCTGCAGGTCAGCGGCACTGAGCGCTCCACAGCCCTCCCTGCATGCAACGCCAGTGGCAATCAGTTGACCGGAAACCAAGATGAAGACATGTGCATGGAAAAGAATGATCTAGACGATTCTGAGCTGTCTCTTGACCGCAGCGCAGATATTGCAATCACAGGCATCCCATGCCCCCACTTGACTCCGCTTTCTGACGAACACATGGATCTCATGAAATCTTCCTCCACATCAAGATCATCGCAGGATGCAGCTACCCAGATGCATGCAGCTCATGCATTACAGTTCCCTTCCTTACTCCCTGTAGACAGGCCAGCGTTGGACCCATGGGTGCAGCATGCATCCAGAATCTGGCAGAGTTTTGGATTATCGCAAGCACTAAGTGTTGCATCTGTCCCGAGCAAAGCACAGGCACTTGCTGAGGGTGAGGAGGGTGCGGCAAGGTCGCATGCAGAGGGACGCATGCGAGCGCACGAAACGTCAGGAGCACAACCACGGGGGAGCCCCTCTGGGGTCTCCATGGCGGCTCCTGCAGCGGCCACAATGCAGGATCAATCACTTGCGCAGCTGCAGCATGCATGCAGTGTCGCCTGTGGCCGCCACCACACAGCGTCAGCGCTGCCAGAAGCAGATACATTCCTGCTTCTCATGCATGTGTTGTTTGGTCCCGCTGCCACTTCCAAGCTTCCTCCTCTTCTAGAAGCTGTTTCTGCTGCGCCTGTTGGCCGGTTTTTGTGGCCGAAGTACTCTTCGTCTGTGCACGGACCGCGGCCGCTGCTTATGCTGTGCTTCGCAGCACGTGTCATGCTTGCCACCGAGCTTCCTGATGTGTTTGCAGCTCTTGAGAGGACGAGCTGTACCAATGAGATTTTTATGCAGTGGTTGCAGGAATCTCTGCTGCCAGTCCTGAGCGTTTCTTGTGCATGCCGTATCGTTGTGCTAGCACTCGTGTCGACCCCACTCCTTCTGCCAGCTGCTACTGTTGTTGTGCTGAGTATGCTCCGAAAGAGTGTGGCCGTAGTTGCAACTTCGGGGGTGAATGGGGATTCTCGGTTGAAGGAGTGGCTCCATGCAGTGCACTGCTTTGATGCTGACGGCTCTGAGTTTGTCGCTCGCACACTAGAGCTGGAGGGGAGGCACCGCAACAGATTGCTCGGAACTCTGCTCAGTTGATGTACTAGAAGCAGTATCAACCAGAAATCTCTACTCTCTGTTTACTGTGCAAGGCAGTGGTCATTGCTTTTTTCCCACAAGTGTTTGATTTTGTAGTACAATAGCCCATGGTGGGTCTTGCATTGAATAGCTCCCACAGTGCAGGTGGTACGGAACCTTCCGTGCTTGATTGAGGCTCGCATGTTTGGAGTGTGAAGAATCTGTATCATGAATGAGTGCAGGTGAATTTATGTGCTGCTATGTTGAACTATGGCATGGTATCAATGTAACACATTGAAAGCTGATGTTGCCATGTAAGCAGGTGATCGACACAATAAATACATCACCACGCATCGCACAGTAAGCCTAACTTATTTTGCAACCTTCGCTTGTTTATTTCGTTTGATTTCTGCCTGCAGCCAAGCTTGGAACTCCTCCTGAGTTCGCAGCTTCTCGTCTGCATCCCTGAGTCGTCTCTCCTGCTCTTCCTTACGTCTCTGTGAATCACGAGCTGCAATGGCATCCTCCTCCCTGTCCTCCCGAGCCCTTCTCTCCAATGCTGCGTTGATGTCTTGCCTGTTCTGTTCTTGCCTGCATTGGCCCTGATGTGCTCAGTTCACTTGGTGCTTGAGCATGCTGTTACAGCTTCCTACTTCAGAGCTGGTGCTCGCGTACAACACGGTGATAATACAAAACGCGTTATGATCATGAAGAGCGCTATGATGTGAGAAGCAAGTAGGAATGCACATGGAAATTACAACCAACAGCCCCCAGCAAGACCGTGGAGCGCTTTGCAACAGAAGCGCAAGGCTCCTAACCTGTTGTGCGGTACAAACATCAGTGCTGTAACTGGCAAAAGTCTCCGGAACATGCTTGTCAACTGCTGAAACATAATTGTATTTGCGTACTTGGTGTATGCTGTGTTCTACACGCCAAAAGGAGGTGAATCGTCAAGACCCCAAATAGCCTGTTGCACCATGCATGCCAAAACAGCCACTGTAAATGGCTGCACCAGCTCAAAAGTCCTTTCCAACGCTCTTGGCCTACCCACGGTAGTAATGACGGAACGTAATGTCCAGGAGCCAAAGCACAACTGAAGTATTTTCTAGAAACAATTCGACACGCTTCGATATTGTCCAATACATCACCTTTGCGTTTGGATTTCATGTTGTGTCCAGCTATTTGGGTTCTTGCCCACCAACAGCATCTTTGCTTGTAGTAACAGGCCGGTGCTGTCTTTGTGCCAATGATTCCATGTAGAGAAACCTCTCCCACACAAAAAAACAACGAGTTATACACAGAGAAGCAACAAGCCAGAGCATACCGATATGCTTCCGCAGCAGCTCGCTCTTCAGTGAGGCGCTGTGCTTCATCTCGATCGTCCTGTAGCCTGTCCCTCAGATCAGCCCGGCACAGCTCACCATCTGCTGCCAGAGCTTCAAACTGGGCTATGCATTTTTCATTTACCGTAAGATAGACAGGAGTCTGTTTGTACTTGTTCTCTATCTCAGCATCAGCTCCATACATCATCAGGAGGCGTATCGCCTACACTTTGCAGCTAATTGTCGTGCAGAGCGCCTCCATGTGGTAGACGCTGAGATCCAAAATTCCAGCCTCGCAGACACTTCGTACCATGAGATTGTTTGCTGTAGCTGCTAAGTGCAGTGGAGTGTTGCCCACATCACCAACTGCACTAGGATCAGCCCCTGCAATCAGCAGCCGCTCCACGACATCCACCATTCCTGGTACTTCTGATGACCACAGACATGCCCAATGTAGTGCGGTATCTCCAGATGCGTTTGTATCTTCCACAGGCACTTGTACATCGATCAGGCTGGTAGCCACCTTGACCATGGAGCGTCGGCAAGCAGCAACAAGGGCTGGAGATCCATCATCTGGATGCCTATAAGAAAGTTCAGAGCGCAAAAGCGTGTTTGATTCCATCCATGCTGTCACTTCTGCTTCCTCCTTCGCTTGGAGGATAACATCCACTAACTGCGTTTCGATAACACAGGTTGACATCACCACGTTTGTGTCAAAGCTATTACTAGATGATTGTGCAAGGAATGAAAAGGGTCTGATTCCTGGTTCTATATTTCAGCTCAAGCGTGCCTCGCCCAGATTCACAGACTCGCGATGTGAGCACTGTCCCTCAAACACTGAAGGCACATAAACGTGCAACGTGGTACGCGAGGTATGCTGAGAGTCGGCGGGTCTACCCGTGTAAGAATATTGATCATGAACTGATCTCCAGAGAGGACAAGGAAAACCAGAATCAGAAAAATGAAACAGCACAAAATCTATCACTGCACATCGCCTGCTCGAGCAGAACGCTTGCACAGCTGTCTGCTGGCAAATGCAGCGTGCATCCTGTCTAGCACAGATGGCTACAAGGAATGCGTGTGAAACGAAACCATGAAGTGAAACGAAACCATGAACAATCATGTGAAAGTGAGCAGCCACATGGGACACTGAGCACCAACAAAACAAAACCCGTCTTTCTTCAGACACAGTATAAGGAGCCAGCAATCCGTGTGGGTAATCAACACCCCCTGGCAATCACACTTCCCAAACAGTGCTTACAACCCAAAACGGCTTCCATTTCATTGTCTCTTACAAACTCAAAAGGTAGCAAACAGGCATGAACCCAAATAGCCAAAGCAACAAACACAAAAGAAGCACCACCGTTTCGCCGCAGCGTTTAAAACCAGACCTCCCATGCCGCGGTCGCAAATGTAGGCACTCCCACCGATGCAATCTCAATCCCTTTCCTGCCTCCATAGGTACTTCTTCACTCCCCCGCCTGTGCTTTGCTTCTCCGCTGCGGTTGTGTACCCCCTCGTCACAGTGTTGTCGGGTAAGCTGCCATACCTCGATTGTCATAAGCTGCCATACCTCTGTATAGTGGGGTCACTTGCCTGTCACTTTACAATACTTGCCTGTGGCCATGGGCGGCTGATGCCCTTGTGAGTGCTGCCCGGTGAGTCTGACTGCTATGGGTGCTGCTGCAATGCGCTTTACTGCATTGGAGGGCCAGTGGTGTTGTGTGCAACACTTGTTGTTCAGTTGCAAAGCTGCCCCTTTTCGCTGTCCTGACGCCACCGGCCTCTAAGACGTCCTGCTCCACCTGGTTCCCCTGATGGCCCCCCGCGGCAGGCTCTCCTTATGGCTCTCTTGGTGGATTCCTTTGACCCTGCCTCTGCTGGTAAATCATGTGTTCCTTGGGTTCTTGCTCTGTCCCCATATCTGCGGGGTTGTGATGCGGCTGTCCGTGCTGAGGTGTGCTCTGCCAATCTCCGCTCATACTCTCCTGACTCTCACTGTGCTTGCTGATGAAGCGGTCCCTGTGCTTGCCTGTGACATTATTCCATGCAGCCTTTGTGTTTCCGTCCTTGGTCATGTTTGGCTCGTGACTGCCTGTCCTTGTCCCGCCCCTTTGATGGAGCTGAGGCCAAAGGCTTTCTTCGGTGTGATGTGGTTCCCGAGAAGGTGTTAAGAAGCAGAAAAGGCAAAATGGACAACCCAAATAGCCAAAAAAGAAAGACCCTAATTGGGAACCACGGAGCTCCATACACAGGAAGGGCTCTGGCCACAGAACCCCCAAAGGGGGCGGGACAGGGACAGATAAAAACAAAAAAACCACAACTTCACTCGAATGGCACAACAGCACCATCACGAAAAAATGATCCAGCACTCTTTGCATAGTTTCTGCAGACCACGTCAGTACCCTCGCATTGCCTTTTCAACAAGTAACGGACATATAAAAAAGATTGCACTGTTTTGGCTGAAGTGGTGCTGTCATGATAGTTGAGATCCAGGCCTCTCATTGCCTGTCTAGCTTGCCACAGAACGCCTACACCAAAGCACGTAACCATTGCTGCACAACTATCGTTCAACATCCTGATATGCTCAGAAGCCTAGCTTGATTCAAGGCCACACTCAATTCAAGCATCAAAAGCCCGGAGGTGACCTTGTCTGGCAAGTGCGCATAGGCCTGCTTGGTCCTATTCATCAGATCGTTGAACTTGTGAGCCCTCGCTGAAGCCACTGCAGAATGCGATAATGAGATTCTCGACCAGCTCAACTCCCTGTGCTAGTGAACAAAACGTGTAGAATATGCAACATGTACATACGATGCACTAGATACTGGTGTGTTGAACTGGATTTTAGTACATGCAGAGGTTTGAAGTTGAAGCTTGACTCACAGTTGAAGCCAACACAGGTCACCTGAATACTTCAGAAACTTTTCTGTTCTCTTGACTGTCTGTATCTTGCTTGGCATTGATACATGTGTATGCTCCTTCCATCTCCATGTACAGGTCTTGAGTTAGTGCTGCAGCCTGTGATGGTGAATCTTACAAACGTCACCAAGGAGAGAGCCGAGTGAATTGTGGCTAGAAGTTGATCACCAAGGAAGGGAGAGTACTTTCGGTTCGAAACGCTGGGCCTTGAATTTAAACCACGAGCAACCAGTCAAAAACCTGTGCTACAGGCTAGCTGCTGTTCGCAGCTGTTGGATAATAATTTCAGCCTACCACGCTGCAGCTGCTCCGTTCTTGTTGCAGTTGTCCCGCCCCTTTGGGGGTGCTGCGGTCAAAGCCCTTCCCGAACGCCCAGTGCTTGATTCGCTTGATATTGTGAGTGGCAGACAAGGATATCATGTACTGGCGTGTATTCTGTATGCACCATCCTGATGCAGTGCAGGAGTGTGCAAAGCCTCCACACCCGCTCAAGTTGGGATTACGTGCGCTACTCATGGCATCCCAATACCGAATCGTGCTGTGGGATGGTGCCTGGTCACCAGCCATCTTGCAATATCTGTGACAACTTACAGAGTCACAGATGGAGTGAAAACATGGCCATACGGATGTTAACTCTGCGAAAGCAGCCCAGCCCGCTCACATGTCGAAGTACTAGTATGAAGCTACATCTGAAATGTATTCTGGACCAGCGGTACGCTAACATAGAAGGGGTATTTCAATAGATCTGTCCACGAGTTGTGGCTTCCGCGCTCGCTTGTGCTGGACACGCGCACAGCATGTCTGGCCGCAGGTCTACCCTGCCATAACATGAAAGCTGAGCACCTGTTGATTATGAATGGGCCTTTTACAACACTCAAGCATGTATGGGACAACGTGATTGCCAACAGCGCTTCACTGAGCATGTCTATACAGACACGCACTGTCTGGTGCCTCCACTGAACAACAAGAGAGGCCAATCAACTTCACCCAATGGCTGCAATGTTTGACGAGTACCAAAGCTGTACTCATTTAAGCTAGAGTTTCGGGCGAGTTGGGTGTGTTCGCAGGAATGAAAGCCAGACCAATCCCAACACGCCTTGAAACCTGAAACAGAGCAGGATGTATCCCCCCAATAGCCGCTGCGTGTGTGAATGAAGGACCTCATCTGTGATCGTGCATGTGGGAGTGGATCTTCCGGATTGATTCGGTGGCGTGGCGTGAAGGGTGGAAGTGCGCACACCATTCACATGGCGCACGAGCGTCGCTGCCTCTCTAACACAGCTATTTGTACCCAACAGTAGTAATTGGAGACTCCTTGCATGCGCGCGCTCAGCTTTGTTCTTTTTGTACCGCCGAATCCTTTCACCGGTCCAAGATTTGCATTTCCAAAGCGTTCCCTTGCAGGAAAGCACCTTATGGTTGCAACGCGTGCAGGGCCTCGAGCCCCTGGACATGCTATCAGTAGTAGGCCGGTGTCTGTACGCGGGGTGGTGTGCAAGCGTTCCCCTGTTGCTCGTGCTCAAGACGAGAACCCCTTTATCAAGCTTGGGTCTCAGTTGGTCCAGGTGCCGTTCGACTCCACCATCTCCATGATATAACTCTTCACCATGTTTCTAAGGCATCTTCGTCTTCTCATGGGCCTTTTAGGGCTCCGTCAGGTAGCCATAAGACAGATTTGGTCTTGGCACAGTTTAGGGTCCAGGACGCAACTTTGTCAGGGGACCAGACCTAACAATTAAGGGAATTTGCAGGCTGGCAGCCAGTTCACAGCAACGTTCACGGGCACCACGCGCATAGCACGCAAGAACGTGGTCAAAGACGATGTTGTTTTCGTGGCTGGTGCATCCGGGCGCGTCGGTTTGAAGGTTGTGAAAGAATGCGCCAAGGCTGGCTACACAGTGCGAGCGGGGGTGCGCACCAAAGAGAAAGGTCAGGATCTCATTGAAAACATCAGGAACGAGGGAGAGCTGACAGCACAGCAAGTGCGAAAGATCAGAATAGAGGAGTTTGATCTATTCGATCCCGATACAGTTGCCCCGGCCATCGGAAACGCAGGTATAGCAGCTTCGCTCAATCTTCGACTCTCCACCCGCTATTCTGCAGTCTATGGCTGCATGAACCAGTCAAGTTTCGCCCGTATGCATCCTTGTTCATCTCCAAAGGCGCTTGCGTGCGGTGGCACTCGTTGTGACGGCAAAGTGCAAGCGTGCCCCACACACCACAAACCATGCAGCATATACGTTTGCTTCAACTATGCGGGGAAGTGCAACCCAAGGGATGCGATCATACGAGAGCAGACCCATCAGCATCATCTTTCGTCTTCTTTCGGGCCTTGGCACTCCTCATCAGCAGGGGACGCCTGGCGTTGTCAAAATGTGTCAAACCCTGCTTCTCAGAGCTCCTCCTGAATCTTAGACCTCCATGATCTCTCACAGCAGAATCAACCGTGATAGTCTGGCAGCGGTTTATCTGTTTGCATACACGACCACGTGTACTGACTATCAATCTGTGTTGTGTGCTGTCCCATCATACTGTACCACCGTTCAGGGACGCAATTTGCGTTTGTTCGAATTTAGGATCTAACATCAGCTATGATGTTTGCACTGCGGTGGTCGTTCACACCGCTTTGGATGAGTGGTCACATCACAACTCTGTATCACTTGTGTATCACTCTAGCAAGCGAACAGTACACAGAAACGCCAGCACCAGGGCCGTAATTTTGTCAATATGCACCTCCATGCTTATCTGGTGACGTGTACTGTTGAGAGATGCAGTACAGCAACCGAACTCAAATGAAAGCTGCACGACAGCCCTACAAACCCTGCCCCTTTGATGCTATAGTACTGCCCGAAACCTTTGCTGCTTAACGTAGCTGCGTCACTTCATATTGTTTGTTTTGCACTGTGAATGTATGTCCACATCGTTACTCGCCCAACATGATGAATCTGGAGCTCCTACAATTAAAGGGCACCAATCCGAAGAGAATATGTACGATATACACGCGAGACCGAGTATCAGCTGTGCACACAAGGGAAGTGCCAACGTGAACAGCCTTCATGTGCACCTGCAACATCATGCCCGCGATCAAGTGCCCATCATACATGCGGGCTCCTTTCAGCTGTTCAGGAGCTTGCTCTGCCAGAGTCCATTCAATAAGCAGCCCTCACTGTTTCGATCTGGTGTTGCTGTGTAAACTGAAAACCCTTGAATGGTGACAGCATGTGCAGTGATGCCTCTTTTTGCACAAAACGCTCACTTGCAACAGACTTTGACAGATACATTTTGTATGTAGCATGCGTGGTCTGTGCGATTGGTGCACCAGAAGACAAGCCTTTCGATTCATCTTTGCCTCGAAGAGTGGATGGGGAGGCGGCAATCACTCTCATCAAAATTGCGGCCAAGCAGAGCGTCAAGCGCTTCATGATGATCTCTTCGCTCGGAACAACAAAGCTGGGTTTCCCTGCTGGCCTGCTCAATCTGTTCTGGGGAGTGCTGTACTGGAAGCAGCAAGCAGAGAACGAGCTGATCCGGTCAGGCATGCTGTACACTATCATTCGTCCCGGTGGCATGGAGCGACCAACGGATTCGTACAAGGATACACACAACACAGTGATGTATCCACGTGATCAGATGTTTGGAGGCCAGATCTCGCGGCTACAGGTATGCTGTCTCTTCCTTTCCTTCTTGAACTGCTTTCTGTGCTCTCCAGCATCATCACCTAGAATTCTTCCAGCAGGCCCCCTGATGGGTAATGAACCACCTACCAACGATACCACTACTAATTGGTATCACTTGCACATGATACCTGTATGGCTTCAGGCGACGCTGCAGGGTGTACACATGTTCCATGAGCATAGTGATTTTTGTAACTGTGTAAGGAAGTGTCCACATTCCCGCAAGGCAGCCTAACAAGTATGCTCACACTCATCACTGAACGCCTAAGTGGTACATAAACTTCATGCTCAAAGCGTGACTGTATACTGAAAGCGTGATTGAAGTACGACTGCCCCTCTGCTAGCATCCTGCAACATCAAGTGCGCCAGAGCCCACGGCGGGGAGGCTTCTGTGCTGTTTTTATTCTGTGATTGCTGCATGCGGCATGTCAGAAGTAGTAGTAAGACAGAGTGGCTACAGGTGGCAGAGGTAGTTGCTGCATGCATCGGCGGCGGTGACTTGTCAGCAAACAAGACCATCGAGGTGATAGCGAGCAACGTGGCGCCCCCTAGGACACTGGAGGAGATGCTAGAAGAGCAGCCAGTCGAGATCACCGTCGAGGAGCTGCGGGAGAAGCAGGTGTGCATTCATGCCATGCATGTTGCTGTGCCCCAGGTCTGGAGCAAAGCCAGCATGTTGCAGCACCCCACAACAGCAGGAGCCCCTCCCGGTGGTGTCCTGGTGACACAGCGCATGTTGTCAGAGCAAACAGCCAAGCCGTCACTTCTCAAGTCTGTACAGGCAGAAAGGGCAGGAAATGGGGAAGAACCCTACTACCAGAGACCAAAATGTACCAGAATCGAGATTAAGGGAGTCTCATTCATAGCCCCAACTGCCTTTTGTATGTAGTCAAGATTGTCAGAGACTCATGCTACAGTTACATCTGGTTGATATGAACCTGGCTGATACAAGCCTCTGGATAATACGACCCGAAACAGTGTGGTCAAATGTGTTCGTATAAGCCAGCTGCTGTATCTTTAATGCTGCTCTGCACTGTCAGCTCGTCGCACTACCGCAGCCTGCTCAACTTTGGAGTGATGCATTTGGACGACACTGCCTGTTGCTTGTGTCTCTGGGTACCTCTCCAGAATTGCCAATGGTGAGGGCTCCAATATATAGCGCCACTGCGGTATCCAGGCTGAATCCCATGCGATCTGCATGAGCATACGTTGTATTTTGAGGGTCTCAAGTATCAATTGAGGGCCTGTGTGTATGTGGTTAGATTCAAAAGAGAGCCAGAGCACCATCAGGGCACTTCAAGAACCAAACTGTGGATCAATCAGCCCGGAGGCGCACAGGCAAACCACAACGTGTGCGGCTGGTGTGCAGGCAGAGATCGCAGACGTGCGCAACAGGGCGGACACGTGCAGCAAGGAGGCGGACGAGCTCGAAGCGAAGCTGGCAGAGGCCGAAGAGAAGAAGATCAAGGCGGAGGCCGCATTCAGCGCAGCACGTGGCAGCCTGGAGGAGGTGAAGGCTGAGGTGCGCATGCATCCTGCTGCCACCTTGAAAGTGTATCAGCAACACTTAGGAGTGCTGCTTTATTGTTGACCTGCCTGGTGCACTACGCTTTTCTGTTGCGCTGCTGTTGGCCTTCATCATGTGTTCACTGGGGCGTGTTGACTTGGCCAGGCCACACGCTTCTGGAATGGCTGGCAAGGGCCCTGTGTACAGTATCGTCTTGTCTCTCTGGATCTTGTGCATATGGTCATCAGCGTTTACCGGGCTTTTTACTTGATGGCAATGAACCATATCCTCTACATGAAGAGCAGTTTAGTGTCCAACCGGTGATCAGCTGGTCAGGGCGCACAAGTTCCCGTACAAACAAGATGGTGTGGTGTGGAAGTCGAATGTATAGCAGACTAGATGTGAGCAGCGGGACTTGAATGCCAGTGGGCTTCTGGTTGCCCGGTGCACCGCGGTGCTGGAGCCTGATGTCAAACCCCTGTCACTAGAACATAAGTTTTGTGTCCGATTTTCAAGTGCATCTGATTGTGGGATGTGATGACAGCAGCCAGTTCTGCATGCCTTGGTTAGATGAGTGTCAGGCTCATCTAATACAGGGTCCGGGGGGTTAATCAGATGAGATTGTCGCTGCATGCAGACAGCAGACGTTCTGAAGGCCTCAAGTGAAGCCCAGAGAACCATCGTGCAGCTGAAGCTGCAGAGAGACCAAGCCACTCTTCAGGTGTGGTGCTGCAATACTGTCGAGAGTAGCAAAGAATGCACGCGTTGGAGTGGTGTTGTTCTGTGCCAGCTCCTTCTGGATTTTGGAGTTTCAGTTCAGTTCACGACGAGCAGCAAAGGCACTCATGAGCGCGGAACATACATGAGACTTGGCACTGGTGCAATGTACTCAGTGCTGAGACAGTGCGCCACATGACGTTGGGTGCTTTTCGGCCTGTTTTCTTAAGAGGTTGATCCACCTGTGTGTGCATGCTTCATGTAGTATGCTGCAACTGCCCAGTAAGCGAGTTGCTTGCGCCGCAGGAGACCGCAGCAAAGGCTGTTCTGGATGCCCAGCGCGCAGCACAGCGTGAGTTCAAAGTTCTCACTGCGATGGAGATCCGTGATGTGGCAGATGCAGTGTTGAAAGCACCTTCAGAAGCCGCAGCTGTTGGCGCCTCCAGCAAGCCTGCTAATCCTTTGGCTGGGTTGTTTGGCGCAGCACCAAAGAAGGTCCGATTTCTCACCCTTTATTTTCAGTAAACTCGGCGCAGAAAACTGAACAAGATGGGCGAAAACAAACAATCTTGTTCCAAGATTCGAGGAGGCTCCGGGATAGGCTGCCTTGTTATGAAACCGAGGTTGCTGACCACAAGGGACATGTCTCAGTGGTGTCAGCGACCTCGGTGTCCCAACTTGCCTACCTCGTTTCTCCCTCCTGTGCCGTGCACTCTCCGCAAAGAGCAATGCAAGTTGTGATTAACAGCGGAGAAGTGTTTCTGGTGCAGGAGAAAGAAGAGGTGGCGGAAGAACCACCAGAAGCTGCTGCAAAGCCTAGCAAGCCTGCTAGTCCTTTTGCTGGCCTGTTCGGAGGACCTGCTAAGGTAGCATTCATCTGTGCCTTCTCAGAGAGCTCTTTGTCTTGTCAGAGGGCTGCCTGCCGCTCTCAGAGCTGCTGGGTCTGTGTGGGTCTGAACATGCTGACGAGATCATGTGCGCGTGTGTTGTTTCAGGCCTTGTGTCTTTCTAGACAGCAGGGTAGCTCTGGTGACTGTTTGGTTAGTGAATTGGCACAGAGGCTGAGGTGTTGGTGCAGAAAGCAGAGAAGGAGAAGGCAGCACCACCTGAACAGGCTCCAGCTGAGGTGAAGGCGAAAGCTCCTGTAGCAAAGGCTGCAGCAAAGGCTGCTCCTGCCCCAGCAAAGGCCAAGGCTGCTCCTGCCAAGGCCAAGGCAGCTGCTCCAACGAAGGCTGCTGCCCCTGCCAAGCAGGTACACTTCCCTGTGACCCGAATGCTCTCTGTTTTCATTTTTCATCTTCCCTCACAGGCAGTGAGTCACTGCCTAGCAGAATGCCACACCCCCCCCCCCCCCCCTTCCCCCATGCATTATCCGCAGTAATGGAGTCCGAGGTTAGAGCTCACACGTATCTACTTTTAGAAAGGAACAAAGGGACTGAAGCATCCACAGTGCCAAGCATGGGCGACAATGACAAGGCGATGTCTGCCCGCAGTGGCTATCACTGCAGTTCTTTCACGATGTTGAAATGTCCTACACAGTGGTAGCTGCGCATGACGCTCCTAGATGTTGATGTTCTTGCCCATGTGCTGCCTCCTCCGCTTGCAACAGGTGTCCCCCAGACAGCAGATATCCACCCTCCTGGGCCTTGAGAAAAGCTGACCATTCATCTCTGTTATTTGTGCCGCACAGGAGGCTGAAGACACCACAGAGGAGACCGTCAAGGTGAAGGGCGGCGGCCTCTTTGGCTTCTTCCAGCAGGACACCGTGTACGCCGATGACGGCGAGGAGGCGGTGCCGCCTGCCACCGAAGTTGTGGAGCGCGCCGTCACCAAACGGGGCACCGGCCGCAAGTCTGTGAAGGAGCTGATCGGGCGCAAGGACACTGTGCGCACCCCACCCCCCCCCCCCCCTTGCACCCACTTCTCCCTGCTTCCGAATGTCCGCTGCATGGTACCCGAGAGTTTACATCAGCAGTAGGGGGGCGGCTGATTTGGTGTCCGTTTCTAGGTTCTTCCTGCAGGCTTGCTCCGGCTGCTTGCTGCACTGCCAGCAAGCAGCTTCTGTGCAGCTCGAGTGAGTTGGCGGGTCTGTCCGCAATTTGGCCCTGCCTTTTCGTGCTGGCCCTCTGCACCTGAGACTTGCAGCAGTTGCAGGCTGCTAGGAGCAGTCACAACCGCCATTGATCGGCATCACATGGCCACAGATGAAGGGTACGTCCGTACCGCCACATTAACATGAATCTGTGCTGCTCAGGAGGAGGCTGATGCACCTGTAGCCGCGAAAGCAGCAGCGCCGGCGCCGGCACCAAAGAAGGCGCCACCACCACCACCACCGAAGAAGAAGTCCCCGCCCCCGTCGCCGGCAGCCGCCCCTGGTGCAGAGTCCGCCGAGGCCCTTGCAGCAAAGCGGGAGAAGGCGGTCGCCGCAGCGCTCACCAACCTGGGCGCAGCTGCCAAGAAAGTGGGGGAGGCTGAAGTGAAAGAGGTGGAGGCAAAGGTGGAGACGAAGGTCAAGGAAGTGGAGAAAAAAGTGGAGAAAACTGCCAAGCAGATGAAACAGAAGGCTTCTCCTGTCAGTTCGGTGCGTCTATCTGTGCATGTTGCATGCTGTATTTTCTTCGCAGCAGTGGCTACCCTGTATGTCCTCAGTTGCAGCAATTGCCAGCTTTCGCCCCATTGGGTCTTCTCTGCTGTCCTATAGTTCTCTATGAAGCTTCGTACTGGAAAATGTTGCTCGAAATTGGCCTTGGAAGCTTCGATTACCTGTGGGCAAGTGGCGTGCTACTCTCTGTATTATCGCCACTGAGTAAGCCACACGATGTACTGCGAGATAAGTCAATGCAGCCACCTGCTTCCTGCAAGGTGGCAAAAGAGCGCTTGTCAAAACACCAAGATGCAGGGAGCAGAGCTGGTTGTCTTTTCTTTCTAGTTCTTTTTGCATTCACAGCTGAGGGGTGTGCAGCTGTTCACAGTAGCTTGCCTTGCAGAACGGTTCCGCACCAGTGAGAGGGAAGAAGGCGGTTGCAGCAAGCAAGGCGGCATATGCCGGGGACAGTGCAGGCGCGCAAGTCTGGATCAAGAACTGGCGCTCCAAGCAAAGTGGGGCTGCTGGATCCTCAGCGCCTGCGTCAAGTGCAGGCACAAGTGCTCCAGCGGCTCAGTTTTCTGCGGACAGAGCGGGGGCTCAGGCGTGGATTAAGAACTGGCGCTCGAAGAACAAGGCGCCTGCGTTCTCCTTGAAGTTCTGGTAGGCTGGGGGCGCGTGTGATGATGCAACAAAGACCCTCGAGGCGGCTGCTTGGATGAAGTATCGGACTGGTGTAGATCCGGGCAGAGTTTTGGCCACCCTTTGTAAGATGTTTGTGGGTGTTTGCTTGCGGTCTTCTGGAAAGTGCGAGGGAGGCAAGAAACGTAGAGTTCAGGCGGGAGTCGAGAGCTGTGCTGTGAAGAGTACAGCAATACAACACAGCACAGGGGCACCAGGCGTGCGTAGGTGGGTATCGTGGGGGGTGCTGTGTGAACTATCTGCCTGCTTGTGATGGAGCGAATGAGTGATTCCGATGTCGGACAGCTGTGATGTATGCCAGTCACCTCGGCCGTTATTTGTAACTGGGCTTGAATGAAGGTGAATACAGGCTTGACCTAGTGTTCTCACTGGAGCTTGTCGAGCTTTGCACCCTTTGTGCAGCTGTACTGCGCTACTGTTGATGCAAGCGAACCACATGTCGTTGTGGGAAACGTCGATGCTGGCTCAGCACAGGGGCTTTGTTTCAGTAGTCGTTTGAGAGAAGCATCATTCGATCACACAGGGTAGCATGCAAAGCCAGCCCAGAACAAGCGCTTAAGAGGCTACAATATTCCAATCACACACAAAAAAAACGTTAGCGTCTACAAGCAACTGGTACACGGAAGCACCATAAGCAGACTATATCACGAAACATAACAGGCGGATTCTCAGACATGCACATGATGACGTACACTGCAACCTCACTGCACTCTAACTCGCATCAACTATCAGATATGCACATGTTGAGGAAGGCGTATTGCAGCATCGTAGTGTGTCCGACATATCGGATCTGGTGCTTTGCTTGTGTCGACGTGCAGCTGCGATCGACACCAATAGTCTAGACACCAGATGGAAGTGCGAGTATCGCATTGGACGCGTAAAAGTTGGGCATGGGTAGTTGCTTTTCGTAAGTGACTACTGCATTCGGTGGCAGGACGTTGACGACTCCACGAGCACGGTGGCCTGAGTCCATTCCGTACGGCCTTTCGAAGCTTGGCACACGAGAGCCGGTCCTTTGCCGGGTGTACTTCGTGATGTTTAATCTGAACTAGATTCTGAGTCTGAGATGACCCAAAGCAATGGGCAAGACTTGACATCCATTCCCAGCGACTGCGAAACCAGAACAGCCGGGCGAGGATCCGTTACGGAGAACCATGGAGACCAACAGCCGGCTGACAAGCCTACAGAAGTCATGTCAGAGGCAATATATGAAAAGGCGTACGGAGAGAGGCCGAGCAGCGGTATGGAGAGCCAAACCGCTGTTCCCAAGCAAATTGCGTCCCAGAAAGCAACTGAGCTAGTCGCCAGGACCGCCACGCTCGGCTCCAGATGGAACTGGCTGAACTGGACGTGTGTTTCTATCTTTCTGGACAGTGCCTCAACATGTTTCATCAGCAGTCTTGACACTCGGTTACATGTCCTGCTTCATCGCTGCCAACATGCAGCCACTGACACTCAAGTCCAATAGGACATATGTATCAGATGTGATTGAAGCTTTTGCTTGTGTTACTTGTCTTTCGACGTAAACGTTCATCTCGCTGTTGGAAAAGTCACTTGCAGAGTGTGTTGAAAGTACTATCGCCTTAATCCTGCACAAAAACATTCATTTTGGTACACTGTCTCTTAGAGTGCGATTGAAAGTTGTCTATGATGCTTTTCGGGCGTTTGCCTTGCATGTTACATAGATTCTCAACCTCACCGAGACCTGAACAAAAAGCATGGCACTGCAGATGGGGATTCTTTGTCACGTTGAGCATGCCTGGAATAGGATCCGTCATATGGTGGGGGTTGATACCTGTGGGTACACCGCAAGGTACCTTTGCTGACAAGGCAGTGTTCGTGTTCTGCGTACACCCTCTGGCAGCCTCCTTCCTCTCCTACCTACTTTGCTCGATGTTTCTTATTGCTTTGGATCACCAGATGCCTTGGAGACCCATGAAGACGTTTCTACCAACTATCTCTGCAGTTTACTTCACACAGGTGAGCCCTACAGCCTGCCTGCTTGCATGGCATCATGAATCCCTGCTTGTACACACCTTGTGTTGCATACATGCCTCTGTGTCAGTCTATCATCGCATCTAACACACGATTAGCGCTCATACCATAGTCTACCAGCTATATATCAGAGCTGCACTGTGTCGGAGTGAGGGCAAGTCCACCAGAACCTTGCATGCCAGGGTGTGGATACCACGGTGTCACTTCATCATCGCACAATTCATTAGTGAATGCCACAAGGAGCGTGCCCCTCAGCCGCCACATGGTGAGAAGCCTAGTAGCCACGTGGCCATATCTACAAGTGCCCACAGTGCTCCCATGCCCCACTTCCCTGCACTTGCCACCCTGAAATTCCTTGCAAGCATTATTCTCCTGACGCCCCCAGCTTCAGGACTCCTCCGATGTGCGCCGCCAGTCACTGCAAGCATATATGCTTGCAGTGGACAGCATACGCACCAGGTGCCATTCAAATCAAGTTGTGTTTTTTTGTGGTGCGTCTGCCTATTGGGTTCTTGCCTGTTTGCTGCCTTTGCAGCTGGTAATGCTGGCATACAGGCAGCAGGTTGCATGGCAGCACGTGACTGTCCACACTTCTGCAACGCGTGGCAGCTCTTCAGGTGCTGTTCCCGGGCCTCCAGGTGCTGTTTGACCGCCCTTTCGAGGTGATGGCGGTGCCTGCCCTGCTGCTGACGTTTGTTGTGACCATCATCGGCGTCCATCGGACCCCCACAGCGTGGCTGGCCTGCAACTGCTCCGCCACCCAGCAGCAGCTGGCTCTCGCTACCAAGGTGTTTACCAAGATCAGCATCGTGGTTTTCCTGTACTCGGTGCGCCCCTCACACCCATCCCCTTGATTTGAATTCTTTCCGCCCCAGGGGCCCCTGTGCAGTGGCGACTGAGATGTCATTGGTACCATGGGCACGGCGCTGGGAGGTAGATGCATCTCGGGCATGCATATGCGATCTCTTGTGTGATGCCAAGTGCATGCAGCGACTGAGCTGTACATCCCTGCTGCTGCCCCGCAGCCTGTGTGGGTGCTGCTGCTGCTGCATGGCAAGAGTTGCCTGCGTTGAGGTAGAGAGATCCTGAGGAAGGGGTGAATGTAAGGACGATTTATTAGTAGTCATCGAACTAATTAATGATCTTTGCTTTGGATAACCCTGGAAAATCAGGGACTGTTGTATCAGCCTCTCCTAGAAATGAAATGTTCGCCGATAAGATTCATTCGTTGCTGATCCCATTTGTGTTCACCCCTGCCCTAAAGCTTGCATTCCTGTCTCCTGCTGCTGCTGCGAAGAGGTTGCTGCTGCGTGCTCAGTCCAAGCAATCACTCAGGCACAGCTCGTTGCCATTTGAGTGACGGTCCAGCACTGCATGTGTCGCTTTCACCTGCAGGGGGCACCATTCAGCGCTTGCATGCAACCCGTTGAAGTCCCCAACTGCCCTTGAATCTGGGGCTGCGTATGCATGGCTGGATTATTACTATCAGCACGTATAACCAGCTCATTTTGAGCACGTACTACGGTTCAGGCATGCTTCATGGGGCCGCAACAGCGCTTGCCCAGTCACTGCCTGTTCGGCTGGTGCACACTACCACTGACTGCACCGGGCCTCCCCGCACCGATCACGGCCATCCCACAAGCAGCAATCCTGGTGCTGGCGTGCAGTGTGTGCTGGCTGCTTACACGTTAGCATCTGCCCAGTCGACTGGTGTTGCAAGTGGCTTGTTGACAGTCGCACTGTCCGTGCTGTGCTTCATCTTCAAGAAGATCCTGCTGGCCTTCTCTGACGTCATCAGCATCGACAGCGCCATGCTTGTGTCTGGTGAGCTCCCCCTCTGCATGCGCATGGCCCACCTCTGTGAGGCTGCCTCTTGCCCATTACCTTGCCCTTCACCGAGCATCAACTTGCCCTTTTCCGGCTTGTGAAGGAGGCAGCCATCTCCTGCAAGCACTTCCTCATTGTCACATGCATAAACTAGGCGCGAGCTGCTGTTCGTTTTCTGGAATATCCTTCAATAAGTCTTGTGCTCCAGCCCTTCAGCTACAGTTTCTAAAAGCCTGGTGCTCGTCTGAGTTGCTCGTTTCTCGAGCGTGTCCCCTGCAGGCAGGGTGCGTTGCATGTTGAATTCTTTCAACTGGTTTTCCTCTGCAGGCAGTGCACGCTCACTGGTGCTACATTCGAACTGCACTCAAACTCGACGTTTAAGCTGACACTCGAAACGCAACATCTTGCCAACGAAAGCAGTAGTCACGAACTGTAATCAATCGCAAACGTCCTGCAGCGTGCGCACGGCCCATGCACCCGCAGTGCTGCTCTCTGGCACAGCCCATGCACCATCATCATGAGGTACTCCAGAGATGACAGGCCTCCACCATTTGTTCAGGGTTCTGGATAGATAATCTCACGGACATGTTCATAACGATCGCCTTTCCAGCCTCGGAGGAGTTCGGGGTGACGTTTTTCATCATCTTTGCGACCAGGGTGGTGGAGAATGCTGCGTACCTGGGCTTCCAGCTCGACAAGTGGTTCCAGTTCAGGATCTGGATCAAAGGAAAGTTCAAGAAGGATCAGGTGCTGCTGCCTGCTACACTGGTTAGAATGTGCTTGTTTTATTTTTGACTTGTGAGTTCTGCTTGTGATTGCTATAGTGATAGTAGCTTTCTCTAGTGATATTACTCTGGTACCTACGTTCCTAGGAAGGGGTCCCGCCAGAGCAGGAGGGAGAGGGCGACTGTGTGCCTGAGGCGCTGGGGCATGCCCTCAGGGCTCACCTCCTACCAGATCAGCTATTCCCCACATTCCTGTGGTCACCGTAGCCAACATTTTCTGGCCAACTATCCTGCTGATACAGCAGAGCCACTGGAACTCACAATGCGAGATATATGACACCTCGTGCTCTGCCTAACTGGACTGAAAAAGGGTCGCACATCACAGCACAGCACGAACGAGATAAAATGCCTCAAGCTACCCGAACCTCTTCTGAAGTCAGCCTTTTTTCTTGCACGACAGGGTACGATTTGAAGCAATTGTTACTGTTTTGGGTTCTGATGGAGGCTCACCAGGCCGCAGCGTGCGAGTGTTGCCATGCGTGCTGCCCTGCTTCAGCACTGTCGCTCTTTCAGACTGCTTTCAGCGCGTGTTTCTTTGTGTTTCGTGTTCCGTGTTTTTGTTGCGGCACATGGGCCCCGTTGGTACATACAACTGACACACACAATCCACCAGCATCTGCGACACATGCATGTAACCCCCCCCTCCCCCCCCCGCACACACACATGGGGGACATCATTGCCTCGCACTCACACCGTGCCAGTGATTGTGTTTACTTCACGGCTGCTGGACAGAGTTCATTCGCAGTGTTTTATTAAACCAAGGTCGCTGACCACTGAGACATGTAGCGCTACATGTCTCAGTGGTCAGCGGCCTTGGTTTCATAACACACTGCATGATGCCACACGCCATAGTGCGAATCCACAGCCTCTTGCTGCACAGGAGTGCTTCCTCACGCTGCACATGACAGTCATGCTTTCTCATGGCTGCTGCCAGCATGCGAGCCACTGTGGTGTGCAGGGCGCTGCCATAGAGGAGGACTTGGAGGCCTACCAGGACGACCGCGGCCACAGCGCACACCACCCTGGCTACAGGCGTCGCCAGCTGCGGTTTTTGTCACTCAAGATCTACTCACAGGTGCCTCCTCGCCGCTGTTGTCTCCAGATTTTCCTCTATATCATGGCTGTTCAGGGCCTCTAGGAGTGATGCTTTGGCTGTGAAGCACAGAGAGCTCTTCTGAAGAAGTACTGTGACCTCTGCGCTGCCCAGCGCGTGCCGCAGTTGCCTAGATATAGATATAGGATGTCAAGATATTGTTCTGGAAGCTTCTATGCACGCATGGGAAACCCTGTACATTCTACAGCCTGCAGACATGTGGCCATCTCCCCGTTGGAGAGCTAGTGTGCGTGGGCACCGCTTGTGGTTGTCAGGGCGGCATGTGGCTTCTCAGTGGCCTGCTGCTGCAACAGGGATAATATAGTTACGGGGTGAGGAAAGATAACTATGTCATCGAAATACTTTAAAGCATAATTTTTGGGAGGTGTTACATGTAAAAAATTACCGCACGTGGCGCCACTTTCTGGCCACAATGTTCACACATGCACATGAACAAACTACGCCCAGGGCAAGGGTTGGCGCAACGCGAGTGCATGCATGCGCTGTCACCAAGACACTTCACCCTGCATGCATGCGCTCCACTTCGCAGTGCATGTGCAGATATCAAGCTACTTCTACTTCATGATAGTGTGCCCGGTGCTGCGGTATGGCCCCAACAACCTCCGGTTCCCATACCGCGAGGTCACGGAAGGCGGCTCGCTGAAGGCCATCTATGGAGATGCGTTTCTGGACCCATCGCGCGGCTTCCTCTCCACCTCCACCTTCTATGCTGCCATGCTGTTCGCTTGTGCGCCCCCAGTTCACCCCCCCCCTTTCCCGGGGTTCACTTCACACTTGCTGTTCTGTTGAGCCTCGTTTGTTCCTGCTGTGGCCTATAAAGGTGCAGCCGTTCAGCTGCAGGTGCCCGCAACACGCTCGCAGGCCTGAGTAGGTAGGTGCCTCTGCAATGCCCCTGCACACTGTGGGATATGAGATGGCTCCTTCATCTGACCTGACGAAGCTTGCTGAAACTGTGAGCAGGCTTGCTGTGCTGCTTCTTGTGTCGGAGTTGGGCTTTGTCACCTGTTGAGTAATGGGGAGGGGGGGGGTTATTACATTAAAATTTCCTTTCAACAGTCGTTCAATTTTGATTCCTTTTCACATTGCAACTGTTATTAGGACAGGGGAGGGGATATGCACAGAGGCAGGCACACAAGGCCTCCCTGACGGCTTGCTCTCGCAGCCTGAGTGGGGCTGGGGGGGTGCTCTGGTGGGAACAATTGATTGATGCCAGACCATGTGCGTATTTGACATCCATGTTCGCATGCATGCAGTTATCCAGATCATCGCAGTGCTGGTGGGAGGGGCTTTCATCTGGTGGTGGATGCACCGGTACTGCAGGGACACCATTCTGCAAGTGCGCGAGAGATATAACGAGATTGCGAGCAACAGGGTGCAGTACGCGCTTGTGCTGGGCACCATGGTCTCCAACGCACTCATCGCCACGTCTTTCATCCAGGTGTACTACAGAGTCTTCTTTCTGTAGCCACGAGCTGCACTTCTGGGGGAGAAAGGAGAAAGGAAACTGCTGGGCAGCCACGCAGGCGGCGGGTTTTTTGTGTTGAGTTGCGCAAATTTTCTTTATTTTCGCTTCTTGTTGTTATGTAAACGTGTTGATTAGTTGACATCTATCCTTTTTTTCGTGGACGTGCAACGTATTCACAATAATGTGCGCATGATGGCAGGGTGCCGAAACGTCTTCATTTCTGTGATGAGACTCGGAGACTTGAGATATAAAGGAAGACTGGCTTGCAGTTATCCACAGAAAGCTAGTTCATAGATGTTATCCACAAAGGAAGTCCAGATGGCACATCATGCACGTTAAAGTTCCAAGCTCTAGCTAACACGCTATATCACGATACTACATGCATGTAGTATGCCCAATGCATGCATGGCTGTGCTTGCAGTCAGACACCTCAACTGCTGGGTGCTTTGTAATCCTAGGAATCGCTCTTTCGAGCACTGTATTGTAACTGTAGTTGCGCATGCGCTACAGCCGCGCCGCTCTCGATGTTCCCACGCTACAGTCTCTGGCCGCTGAAATCAGCAGCGGCTGACATGCATCATGCACAAGGTCAACCCAACGCAGCTCTGAGCCGCATCAGCTGGCTTGCTGTGGCCCCACAACACAAACACAAGGGGAAAAAAAAAACCTAACCTGGCACAGCTGGCGTCTCATGCATCTCCACAACACAAAACTGTTGCAGCAACAAACAAATGACCCACCTCCATCACAAACCTCCTAGTGTCCACAGGTAGCCACACACACACTGGCAGGCACCGTCTGTACGATATTAAACCACACAACTACTAAGAAACTCATGGAAAATCACTCGCAGGTCACCAAACCCTGCACTCCTGCAACACGCCTGAACATGCATGCAGTCAACTGAAACTCTATAGCAATCTAAGTTTGCAAGCGCGCAGCAGCGTGTGTGGAGGAGCCGGTGCTGCTGTGACAGTGTCCCTGGCGTGAGAATGATTCAGAGACATGCATTGGACTGCAGTGGTAGAACATCACTGCAACCCAATGCTTTAGTAATAATAGACGACTTCTAATAGTGCCCCCTAAGCAGCAGCGGCATCTTTGGCGGCGCCACCGTCAGGGGGGCCGGCAGGGTCAGAGGTGGCCGTTGCGAACGCATCCGCACCTACGGCAAAGGTGGCGGAGGGGCTGCCCGTGGGGGGGGAGGTGGGCGCGGCCTTGTGTCGGCCCGTTGAGCCGTCCCATGAGCAGCAGTCCTCCCCCCCCTCTGAGCCCTCCTCTGGGATCGGGTTGTTCACCTGCAGCATGCATGCCGCCACCGTCATCACACACACAGACACATGCACACCTTCAGCATAGCGAAGCAACGATCGGCTTCCAAGACTTCTTACCGGCAGTATGCAAGCATGCAGCGCCCACCCGCCTGCTCCGTGAATCCCTTTTCAGGTCCACAAACGGCTGGCATACATCGCTGATCATTGTTCAGTAGAGTGGCTACACGGACGCATGTTGTGAATGCATGGCATGGGAACGCACCGCGAGATCGCTCATGACGACGCGCATGCCGCAGCGCAGCAGCCTGCTGGACAGCGCGCCCTTCATCTGGTTCTCGGAGCCCTCCAGAGGCTTGCAGTCTGTGCCGTCATCGTTGGGCATGGCCTGCACCGCCGGCGCACCCTGCACAGCCACACACATACACACATGTTAGGGGCTCCCAGTGCTGCCCAGTCTGGATCATCTTCTAGCACGATTGTGTAAAATCAAGAACATCTTTTACGCTGATTTGCCCTTTCTGGAGCATCTTAGAAAATGACCGGGGTACATTTGGATCATCAAAGGGGTTCATGGTTCTTCGCTCGCTCGCTCGCACACATCCACTCACAACATCCGATTCTAGCCGGTCACGAAAATTGAGCGTGAAAATCTTATCTTGCCGACTTAATTCAGAGCAAGAAACCATACACGGCCCTGCTCGTTGCTCTGAAATTCTTTTTGGAAGGCTGTGCGCGCACACCTGGATTTTCCCTGCTGAGTTCAGATAGTACCCCTCGTTAACTTCGGTCAAAACGTCATCAAACAGGCAAAGAATCTGGCCGAATGAGGGCCGCTCGCTGGGTGTCTCGCTGAGACAGGCCTTCATGGTGAGCGTGAAAGTGAGCGGCACACTGGCCGGCAGATCCGGGAAGCCGTCGCGCAGCTGCCTTGTGACGTGGCTGCTGGTGCGGTGGCCACGCGGTCTGCCGTGTATGGGCGCATGAGGGTTTGCGTGCGCATGGGTCAAGGTGCTGGAGGAAGGAGGTGGGGAGGTGGGGGGGAAGCCTCTGGTAATCTCTTGATCGGAACCTTCCGAGTCACTGCAGTGCCATCCAACAGATGTCAAGCCTCGTCTCTCTGCAGCCATGCATGTACCAGCGACAGGCAACCGAACAAGGGGACACCCCATGCCGGGCTACGCCTAGAGAACTGCATCACGCAGAGGCGCCGCCATTGCACAGCAGAACATGACACCCTACACAGCGCAAAATCTCCTAATATGACACATTTCACCATGCATGAGCTGCATGCACGGTGTCACCGCCACTGTACGATGCGAGGCTTCATTGCAAGGACATGAACTAGCGGAGGGGGGGGCCCACGGGGCGTGCAGCAGGAGTGGGCTTGCACGGGAGGGCACCAGAGGCGCACCTGACGATGACATAGCAGGGGCAGCCCATCATGAGCTCCCACATCATGACGCCAAAAGCGTAGACGTCGCTGGCCTGGTGGAGGCGCTGGTGCTCCAGCAGCTCAGGTGCGACGTAGAACGGCAGGCTCTGCATCATCGCGGTGCGCTGGCCCCTCCTGTAGCCACACTGCCATCTGAGACAGCGGTGCCTGCCGGTCGCACATCACACACAACAACAGAACACCAACAGAACACATTACTAGTGTGCCAACAAGCAGCAATAAGCTGCAGGCCTTAGTGGGGCCGGAGGGGGGGGGCAACGCACCGGCTGTGCTTGCGCTTGTGCTGCGGCGACCAGAACTCTGCGACCTTGGCGGTTGCGTTGCCGTAGTCGATGGACTCCTGCAGCTCGCGGCTCCTGCTGCTGCTGGACTGCTCTTGTGCGCCCCTCTGGCCACTCACAGGAAACTGCATGTGCATATGCCGGTGGATGCATGCTGCGATGCTTTCTGGGCACAGTTGCATGTGGCCAGATGTCCGTAAACCCTACCACCAGAGTATGTTTCTGCTGTTGCGACGAACTCACCCAGGCTGTGTTTATTTCTACTGCTGAGGAACCCTAAACAGAGATGGGATGTACAGTGGGGGGCAAGGCTAGTTGGTGCTCCGTCGCGAGCGCGGTGTGCGTCATGCATGATGCTGCGTGTGCTGCTCTGTCTGCCCCCGCCCTCGCGACGGAGGCTGCGGCTGTGGGCCACAACGCATGGCAGCAGCTTTGGGATGGTATGAGCGGGTGCGGGTACACCCCAAAAGGCGACCACAGCGGAGGCCATGCATGCTGAGGCTCACAACCGCACACAAGGGCTTGACCCTTGGCAGCTCGGATGCGTGCGTGCATGCATGCATGCGTGCTGCAGGTATACGGACACGGAGAAGGGGGGCACAGCAACGTGGCGGTCACCTATAGCCACTGAGATGCGCTCAAGCAAAGAGGATCTGGTGATTAATCTGGTGATAACGCACCGGGTCAAATAATTCTGGGTATCTGAAACAAATGCTATGGGTGAAATCATTGTTCGCCAGACAAGAAATGATTGAAAAAATGCGCACTTTCAGGAGGATGTTGCTGGGGGAGAGGTCGCCGTGGCAGATGGTGCATGCATGGATGTAGTCCATGCCCTCGGCGATGTCCTTCAGCAGGGAGATGATGCTCTGCCACCGTCGCTGCAGCGCGCCTGCTTCAAAGTACCCCTCAGCCACTGCCTCACTCAAACTTCCCCCGTTGCAGTACTCCTGCATGCATGCGTTTAATGTGTTACGCGAACAAAGCAGGTCCTTTCACACGAACTTGTGCGGCTTGGATGTCCGCCTGTGTGGCCAGAAGAGGAAACTACGGGCTGCGGCAACGTGTATGAATGTCTCTATTGATGCAAACAGCCAGAGCGGGAGAGAAGAGAGTGCCAGGCAACACGGCAGTTGGTGCTTTGGATCTGACAGTGCATGTGGCTAGTGGTGTCATCGAGCAGGGCACAGGCACAACACGCTGCAGGCATCAGCTCCACGGCTTGGACAACGCGCACAGGCCAGCTGCAAGAACCCATGAAACTACCACGGGGGCAAGAGTGCTGGAAATATCTTTCAAGATGGGGATATCCCGGGATGGTGCTGCTGCGTGAGCGCATGCATGCGCGCACGGCCTCCGCGCGCGGCTCTCCAAGAACCCTAAGAAGCAGCTGCCGGAAGCCCTTTTGAAAAGGGCTTGAATGGGGAGTACGTTCTGCGTTAGGAGGTATTCTTGACAAACCCAAAAGGCGGTGCACTTTGTCGGAACTTTAGTTCATATTTGCTTTTGTAAGTTGATACAGTCAGGCCATTGCTAAGGGCAACGTAGCGCATGTAGGCTCGCCATGCGTGTGGCGCGGCTGCCGCTGCCGACTGGGGTGGCATCACAGCATGCGACAGTGTGGCCAGGGGGCAGACCTGTATCACATACATCCTGTGCGACGCATGCTCTGCTGCGCGCATGGCGCGGACTTTGTGGCTATAGGTGGCGACCACGTTGCGGTGCGCCAGCATGCCTGCCACCTCCGCCTCGGCACAAAACGACATCAGCTCCTCGCGCGACATCTGATTCTCCATGCATCGAATCGCCACTTCTGCCTCATGCCATGAACCTGCAATGCATGTCCCGCATACATTGTTTCCATTCATTATTAATAGTAGCGATTATTAGGTATTTGTTGTTCACGATTCTATGACAGTCTACATCTGACCATGCATGCATGCATGCTACCTCTCGTTGGGGCTCTGCACCACCACTGGCAATGGGAGGCACCCAGAAGCAAGTTTGAATCTGCATAGCCGATCTTTCAAGCCCATCATTCAAAATGCTCTGAATCACAAGAAACGCCGCAGAAAATATCAATGATTTGGATCATCGCAGTTCACCGACTTTCAGGGCACCGCAGAGGCATCAAACAGAGCCACCATGTGCAGCGCAGAAGAGGACTTCGCCACCGCATGCATGCTGAGGCCGTGCAATGAACACGGTCTACTAGCCTTGTTCAGAATCTAAACATTCAAACGTAAACTTGACATTCTCAATTTGAAGTGACAACAAAGCAACTGACGGTAGTTCAGGCATGGCAGTTGAGAGGGGCAGCGCCTGCCGCACCGTGGTATGCATACACCAGGCCCTCGCGCCTCAGCAGGCCGTAGAGCTCCAACGTGTCATCCTCCAGCTCCACCCTCATTGCTTGCTGGGCCTCCTGCAAGCCCCGGTCCCCCTGACCCCCCTCTGGCTCAACCCCTCCTTGTGTGCGATCCCCGCTGCCCCCTGTGACCGGGCTCCTGTCGCACGACCTCCTAGAACCTTCCCAGCTGGGATGGTCAGCTTTGCATGGCCCCCATACACTCGATGATCCAGTGTGGCCACCAGTAGAATTATCATTCATAGTGCGCTGTGACTGCACCTCTAACGACGGTGGCGTGCTGGGTGCGCCCGTTGCACCTAAGCCACTACCTTGGGTTTTGCGGGCACCTGTGATTTCGTTTGTAGCACTGTGAGGATATGCGTCTCGCAGGCGTGCTATCTGTGAGTCCGCGCATGCGTGCGTGTGATGTTGTGCGTGCACACCATGCTGCGCATGCTGCATCCTGTGGCTACCAGTGCCCTGGAGACCCTGTGCATGCTGCGGATGCACAGGAGCGTGGCTGGTGGCTACATGTGCGCTGAAGGCAGTGCTTGCGGAGTGTCTGGAAACGGCGCTCTGCGGTGGCTTGCGGTACCCCGCATGATGCATGCCTTGTGAGCTGTGATGTGACGATGGGCCGTGGCGCATCACATGCATGCTGGTGTGGGCAGGTGGCGCCGGGATGCTCTCTGGCACATATCTTGCCCCCGGAGACGACCGCGACATTGAAGTGCTGCGTGCTAATGGCACAGGCCTTTCATGTGACGCATGCGTATCGGCGCCGCGCCACAGCCGCTCACTTGGGGACGATTTTGACAGCGGCCAACATGTATGCATGCATTGGTGGCTACGGGTGTGTCTATGCATGGGGGACGAAGACCGGCTGCCAAGGCTCACACAGTGGCTGTGGCTGCGCCCGTTACCCGGCACTATGGGCAGCACACTTCTGTCATGCATGGCGTGGCTGTGGTGCTTCGGCTTCCGGTTCATGTGCATGACAAGCACCACAATTGCTGTGATCAGCAACACACCTGCATGCATGTGTCTCATGCATATGAAGGTAGAGAACGCATACGGCCGTGGTGTTTCGGCAGGCAGGGGGGAGGTGTTGAAGGTTGTGTATAACCAGCTATACATGAAGCTACTGGTTACGCCACCAGTAGCCACTGCATGCATGAACACGGCCAGGTGCACTGTGGAGATGCATCACAGGCACGTTTCCCAACACCACTCACTAGTGAGACAACACAAAACAAATGCATTCCACAACCTGAAACCGAAGAATACATTCTTCGAAAGGAGCGCATGAGCATCCACACCCGCAGATGCCGTCGCTACAAGGGGCCACAGCCATGGCCGAGTCCGCGGCCGCCCCTCCAGCTCGCTGCCCACAACCACAGCAGTGCTGCTGAGCGGAGCGAGAAAGGGCCCCGCCTCCTCCTCCCCGGGGCCTGCATGCAGCACTAGTGTAAGCGCACGCTGGTGGCCACTTGTAGCCACTGTGGCCCACACATGCGCATGCACGCATACATGCATACGCGCAGAATATACCACGCCCGGAATGACCATATAGGACCTACTTAAAAACAGCAGTGGGTGACGCAGATGGGGCCGGCTGAGGCAGCAGCGGAGGCGGTGCCGTAGAGACTGAGCACGGCAAGGCCAGACTGCCACCCCCAGAGTGATGTTCAACAAGTCCATGTACTTCTTGAACATCACTCTGGGGTGGAATTGAGTTCTTCCGCAGCTGCTGAGGCGAGCCAGCAGCCGCCAAGCTTGCTACAAGGCGTGGGAGCGCGCAAGGCTGCACGCTCTGCCCACCAGGGCCATCGTGGACAGTTTGCGCGTGCGGTTGGTGCACATGGTGTAGAATACATGACGAGCAATCATGTACAATACAATGGCAGGGCAAGAAGCAGGCCGCTTGGTGAGTGCGGTGACACTTTGGGCAACTCTGTGTGTTGGGGGACGTGCCTGTGTATGTGAAGCTATGCATGCATGCATGCGGGCACTGTGATCGACATGTGATTGACGGTTCGTTGCCCGGCAGTGCATGCTGGCGGCCTACTCTCAACACACGCACAGGCTTGCACGCATGCACAGAGGCGGGTGCAGGCACAGTGGGGCAGACAGCAACTGAAGTGAGGCAGGGCTAGACCGGGGGGGGGGGGGGGGGTGCGATGCATGCGGCACCGCTTGGCACACCTGCGGCCGGCACATCAGGTGGGTCACGGGTCGGAGGAGGAGGCAGCAGGGGCCTGCCCCTCCCTCCATCAGCAGCCGCCGCAGCGATCGCCTGCGCAATCAGCGGCTCCGCTGCAGGGCGCGACGACCCGCACCAAGCCGTGGTGTTGGTGTACTCCAGCAGGAGCGGGTTGCTGCCGTGCGTGAATTCGCCGTCGATGATCGTCACCGCAAAGCCCATGCCCATGCCACTGCGGCCGCTGTCATTCCTGCTGGGCTTGCCGACTTGCGGGTCGCCGATCATGACAGGGGTGTCATTGTGCTGCGGCTTGAACACCTCCCACAGGGACGAGCCCTCGATGACTTCTTGTATCTGCATGCGTTAGGATTGATTGCGGCGCCTGCCTGTCACACACTGCCCTCTTCCCCTCCTCCACACCAACCAAGCGATTAAAACAGCCTCAGCCAACTAGGCTTTGTGAACCAACTTTCACAAAACCTGGGCATGTCTCTTGAAAACAGGGCCGAATTCAATCAGATCCACGAATTCGGCATCGGAAATCAAACTCAATTCTCAGCACTGGTCAATCCAACAATCACAGAACAGTGCACTGTGCTGCGATTGCAGTGCTGAATGCCCCAGACCCGCAAGACCGGCACCCCACCAGGGCCACTGAGTTAACGTGTTTCACTTCAGGTGAGAAGTGCTCGAAACCGCTCTTGCTTGCAGGAGGGCCCACCTCACAGGGGTACTCCACAACGGAGTTCTTGAGCTTCACGCTGGACCCCTCAACCACTGGCCACGTGAAGATCTCTCCCGGCACCCTCTCGCTGTCCTCAGACGGCCGCTCGTCGCCTCCCCTGCCCGAGGGGTAAGGCCCAGCGTCCATCAGGTCACTCCCATCTATCACTCCTCTTGCCTCTGCCAGGGCACGTTTGCCCCCTAGCAGCCCCTTGCATACTGCGTCTAGATCTGCTAGGCTGCTTGAAACATCTGCAGCGCTGCAGATGGCATCCAGGCTATGGCCTCTCAGTTTTCTGCGAATAAACCTCGTTTCGGCAAAACTCCTGTCAACGGATGGCGACGAGTCATCTCCTCCGGACCTAGGCGCGTAGCTTTCTGGGATTGCTTCGACTGAGCCCCCCTCAGCCCCACTCGAGGGGGTTTTGGTGGTGCCTGCGTCAGTGTTGGGCTTGAGCTGCCCCATGGTGCCGCCGCTGGGTGCTGACGCAGGCGCGCCCTCATCGGGGCTCAATGTCGAGAGGTCGCAGGAGGTGAGCTGCAGGACTGATCCCTGGTTCAGTCTCAGAGCCCCACTCTTTATGGGGGCGCTGAGCTGCGCACCCCCACATGACAGTGTCAGGTATTTGGCTGTTGGGATTCGCAAGGGGGTCTCGGATGTGAACACAATTGGCCTGCATCACACAGAGGCTTCCCAGTAAAAGTATACTTGTACGTCTGTCATTGACTGGGTTCAGACGACAAGTGCAGCTCATGTTCTGTGTACAACAGTGACGGTATGGCATGGTACCTGCCTGTGCTATAGTTGGAATGGGATGAGATGCATGTGCTTGCTGTCTGATCATCTGTTCTTCGCCATCGAAGTGTGTCATGGTGGGAACAATGCTACTTTGGAATGAGACAATCGGGTCTCTTCACGTCCAGGTGTGAAGAGAAGCGCACAGGCGAGGCTATGTACCACACGAAGATGTTGTACTACATTATGCTTATGCGTTGACACATTTGTGCTGTCGCGGCGAGATGCAGCTAGCGACGGCCGTTGACGGTGAAAACTGCTTGGATTACGAAGGCAAGATCACGATCAACCTGCACCTCTATGGCACGAACAAAGTTCTGAAAGAGGTGAAGGTACCACTTATGCATTCGATACTGAACGTACATGACACATCAGAGTCTAGCTAGTGGCTGCAAACAGCCTGGAAAGAGGTAGGGGCACACCCATTCACATCCGGAGCAACGCACACATTCACTGAAGGCTCAAGGCTGATCGAAATTGAATCTACTACATCCTGTGCACTGCGAACAACCACGCCATCGCATGCTGCCGATGTTATAGTCTGTGCTGATACCAATGTCACAGCAACAAGTAGCCATGGAAGCATCTTGCTGCTTCCCCTCCTCGCAGGCTTGTAAAGCGAGTGTGTGTTCTCTTGTGTCCTTGCTGAGGAGCGGCTATCCCTCCAGGGCAACAGCAGAATCTACTTCCCTGCTGAGAAGATACCTTGGTGGTGTGCAGAGATGCGTTGGCTTGCTGCCTACACAATCCATCAGATGACACCACGATGCACTCAGGCTGCTGAAGAAATCTCTTACGATACGGGCGCGACAGGTTTTCTCTGTGTGACCTCTGTACTAGTCTGTGTATTGTGAATTGCTCAGGCAGCCGGACAGTGCACTGGACCCCACCTTACAGGGATCCAGCAAGCCCTGAACTGAACATGAATCTTAAGCTAGTAATTCTGGACTGACGAAACGACCGCTACGGAGATTGGGGGTTGCTGGAGCGGTGTAAGACAAAACCCACCACACGCAGGTGCCGGCACCCTGCAGAAACAAACCGGATGCGGTTTATGACAACGTACGTACAAGCAGCATTAATACGTACAAGCACCATCGATGGAAGCATACATCTCGGAAACCATGCAGCAGGTCGTTTGTGCATGGAACCGAATCTCACACCTCTGCACATCTCGAGAGCTCTAGATATCTCTACCAGTCGTGATAGATGCAACAAATATGCCCATGATACTTTCTTTCACTCCAGCCCAGGAGTGGGCTGAACCGTCATGTAACTGCCGTCGACACCAACAATCGCCTTTTGCGGCAGCTGTTGCTAAACACACATGCACTTGCCAGCAACTGCAATTGCGTTTCTGCTTTGCCTCCGTTAGTTATTTTCCTATGTGTAAACTTGTACGTTTCCGGCGCCGATGTAATCACTTCCCAGCAACTGCATGCCTTCGAATTCACATAGCACTCGACACATGCCCTTTTCTTGCAAGCCAAACGGAGAACATGCCTTTGAAAAGACCCTAAAGGACAAAAGTTCTTTCCAGCACACTTTTTCCATTCGCGTTGTCCTGCTTCTGCTTCAGCACCTGCTCACCCTGCCACTTCCCCCCTCTCCCGTAGTTCCAGAATGTGCTTCCGGATTCTTTGCCCACGGGGTTTGTTGCCGGTTGCTCCATGTGCTTTATGTTCTCTAGCTCTAGCGCCGTTGCGAATGTCTTGCTGAGTGAACAATCTCCTGCTGTGCCATGTGATGGATGTACGTCTGTAACTTTCACACTAAACCCCTCTCCCGCCCTGTCCTGGGTCTTCACGCGCTTCGAAGTCGTGCTGTCTCTTGCGCCCTCCTGCCTCTGTTCCTCCCCTGGATGCTGCTGTTTCTATTTTTTTTGAGCAGAACAAAAAACAGCACTGTTGTAGAACAAGACAACAGCACTGTTGTTTTGGCTGCCCCCGCCCTAGGCTGAGGCACATTCAACTCGGGGTTGGCGTGATGGATAATATGTACATATATATGTTGTGGCCAAACTGCAACAGTAACGAAGAAACGAAATGCCACGACCATTGTATAGACACTGTGATGGTTTGTGGTGCACCTTTCGTGCTTGTGAGCCGCACCCTTGCCGATATAAAGCTGAGTTGGTTGTGAATTGCGTCCTGAATTATGTGTATCATCAAGGCACAACCTTATGCCACATGCTGCACACAGCGCCCCCATCTTCTGGTTCTGTGCGGCAGCCCCCCTCGGAGGTGCCCCCTCCTGCCCTTTGCGGCGCCTCTAGATCTGGGTGACCCACTTCGTTGGGCCTGCTGCCCTGTAACATCCTATGATGTGATGGTGCTACTGACGTGCACGCACATGCTGCTTGTGCGCAGGATCCGTTGATGTGCCTCTGGTAATGCCTGGGTTGTTGGTGGCACTTGTTCCCAAGTCCTACACACCATTGCTGCGTGCTCCCAGCTTCGTTCACTGTGCACTTATGTGTAGACTCTGTTCTGTTGGTGAATGCTCATGGACCTTTGCGCCCGTGTACCCGTTCTTTGTGCCAGCATGCATGTAAGACATGCCGAGCGTGGCTCTTCACAACATGCACCGTGCAGGTGCCCAGCAAGGTCAACTTGGCCTGCCACACATTGCAACCAACGGAAGCATGGCGCAGCTAAACGAAAGTGGGTCAACGAGCCTGCATTAAACTTGGCTGGAGATGGCGCAGCAGCGGCGCAACCATGCCGCTGTGAGGCCCCCTAAACGGCAAATAACCAGTAAAAAGTGGTCGATCATCTACTGTCAATCTCTGCACACACGATTACGTCATGCTAGCCTCTGCCACAAATCTTGGTGGGCGCAACCTGCCCCACCCACACGAAGACACGGACCTGTGCAGCCAACACAGGAAGCAGGTTGGCACCTGCGGCAACTCAGCATCGCATCCAACATGCCATGACGGTGCGCATGCATGAACTGCCAAGGCACCACTAACACCATCTGTAGTAACCGCTGCCACCCTACCTACTCTGCATGTGTGCGGGTTAATATCTGCCCAAAACTGCACTAACCAAATCTATACTCAATGCAGCATGACAACTGCATAGTCGCGCATGCATGCTATACCACCAGACTGTTCTGAGTGCTCTGTCCACTCTTCGCACACGATGTGCACAGTGAGAGGACAGCTGCTTGTACCTATAATACCCCTGTAGCCACCTCCCAGATGTGTAGGGAACCCCAACACAGCCACTCACCAGCTCCCAAGTTCTAGCATGGGAGGGCCAGCCCCAATCGTGTTCTGCTGCCCAAAACACTGTAAGTCATGCCAATTCTACTCGCATGCATGTGTGCACTTGTGCCTCCAACCCCATAACCCAACGCACCCAAAAAGAATGATAAATATCTGTCCGAGACCACTGAACATCGGCTGAACGAGCACAGGAGCTTGCGTGCGTGGCGAGCAATGAAAGCACACACCGCATGCTCAGTAGCTGCCACACTACACATGCAAATCGAAGCAACTGCCCCTGACCGTGGCTGACCGTGGCTGCCACTTAGCCATGCAGTACAGTGCATGCAGACAGGTTATCTCCCCCAGGGCGCATGCATCGACCCAGTAAAAGGCACCGCAAAGCAGCAGCGTTGTGTGGTGTGCCGCTCCGACACAGCCTGCAGCAGGCGATATAGGTGTGTGCATTGGGGGGGGGGGGGGGTGGGCGCCAACTACCTGCAAGCACACTGATATCGTGAGCAAGGCTTGCTCAAGGCGTAACTAGGTGCACACGTGATGCAAAAGGGAATGTGCGGCGCTGTGCACCGGTCATGAACATGCACCAGTGATTGGGGGCACCATGCAGAGCGTCGGTTTGGTGCGAGGGGGGGGGCAGGGGCAGGCACCTGTCACTGCGGCTGCGCTCGTGGTCAGAGTTGCTTCGGTCACGCTCCCTATCAGAGAGCCGCTCCCTGTCACAGTCGGACCGCTCCCTTGAGCGGTCCATGGAGTGATCTGAGGGCCGCCTGTCACCACTTAACTGCTTCGCTCTTGGCGTTGGCGGCAGGTCCCCCCCATACGGCGTGTCGCGCGCGTTCTGCTGCCTGCTGCTGCTGCGCAGCCTGCCACCGCCACTTCTGGCAGAGTTGGGGCCCCCGCGGCCGTGAGGGGGGCCACCGCCGCCGCGGCTGCGGGGGTGCTCGCGAGAGTCCGCGCCGCCGCTCTCGTTATACTTGCGTAGCATACCCATTAGGTAACCCGAGGGGTTGTGGATCTTCTCATGGTCGCAACGTGCAAAGTCCCTTATCGCCTGCATCGCAAGGCTCTTGTCCGCCACCACGCTTGTCGCTGTTGCTGCCCCTCCGCAACCCCTTATGACTAAGCCCACTCAAAATACCTGTGGCCACATCCACCGACAATTCCTCAAAACGTAAACAAGCTTTCAGGAGTTGGGAAAAGGAGGTTGTGCGTAACCCAGAACACCGCGCACCATGCATGTGAAGGTGTACACCTCCCACTGAACCCGAGCAGGCATCATGCAACACAGCACGCACCGCAGGGGGCGCACAAAGACACCCGGAAATTAACATGTGTTCGCGGGTAGGCGGCGACGGCCCCTGACACGCCGCAGGCCAAGCTGAGTCTATGCATAACAACAAGGTTGGGTGCAAACATGAGAGAGGGGGGGAGTGGAGTGCAAGAGAGCGAGGCAGGGCTGGCGGCGGGCCGCACCTCCACGGCGGCTGTGACAGGGAGGTCGTTGAGGACGGCGATGCAGCGCGCAGACAGGTCGTCGGCACGCAGCCGCCGCAGAGCGATCTCCTCCTGGGCGACGTCCTTGACACGGCGGCTGAGGTCCCCGATGTCGCCCGGCTGGTGGCCCTCCCCCAGATCCACCTCCTGCAGCCATCAGCTGACTCATTAATCATTGCGACACCGCCCTGCTCCCATGCGCCAGGATACTGCGTGAAGACAAAATCAGGGGGGGTGCAGTACCTTTCGAAGTAAACTGAGGAGCCACTTGTTGAGATTCCGGACATCATGCAGGTTTCTGGTCGACACGATATCCACGACTTTGTCCGCAACGATCCGATCAAGATCTGCACGCACGAATACATCCTGCAGTACCACCTGTGGCCACAGCAGTGCTGGGTGGGGACAGTGGTGGAGTGCGCAGAGTGCTGCCACAGATGAGAAGTGGGGCTTCGTTCTGGGTAAGTGCTGTGACAGATTTGTGACGGCTGACAGTTTGATTTCTCGCTGTTTTTGTTCTTGCGTTCGACATGCCTTCTGGGCTTGTATTGCAGACGTTCTTTGGTAGTAATGACAGGCGACTGTGGGTTGAATGTTCGGATACTGCTACCTGCGCAGATTTCTTGCTGCCCCTGTGCTTAGCACCATCTATCATAATTTACTGGCACAAGGTGCCGTCCAACGTATGATGTGGATGTGTATTGGATTGGACCACATGTTCGTGTTTGGTGCAACGATTTGCTGCAATCCAGGTTGTGGGTCACTATGTGGGAACAGACACGCACTTGTATGCACAGGTACATTGCCTGTGCACCGGGACACAGTTATAAATCACTGAGTGGGTAGGGTTCAGATTTGAAAGGGCCCCACGATGTGTTATATCAGTGAGATAGCTCTGTTAGTTGAGAATGCCCAGCTGCACCACAGCAGCAACTTGCAAGGTGCTGCCTGGCATCCCTGAGCCGCACCTCCTGTACTAATAATGAGAACATGAGATTGTTCGGCCGGTTGTGCTGCTGTTATCCGGTCAGTATATCAGCGCAGAAGGAGAAGGGTGAGGGCTGGCAGCCAAAGATGGACTGGACAGCATGTTGTGTGGAATAATAGAACAGAGAACAAACTTGCTGCTTTTAATGAAGTGTTTGGGGGATGTTGCTGCGATATACTGCGTTCTGAACGCCTTTCACAGCGAACATCATACAACCACGGTACCTTGTGCACAAAGAACATGACGCCCGAGCCAACCCATTGCCCAAGTATACTACTCATCTCAGTACATCACAGATGATGCGTACCTAACAACGCACTCCACGTCGAGGATTCAAGGCTGTGTCGTGTCAGTCCGTATTCTTCCAAGTGGTCAACCAAATTGTTCTGCATTGCAAGCCAACTATGCTGCAGAGTTTTTGAGAACCAATTCAACGTTGTGACGTGCTCTGCTTCGGGTCGGGGGCTCCCTGTGCTCGCACAATATCGCCAGAATAAAAACTGTGAACACAACACTCGATGGTATAACGACCGCACCACCCAGTCACGAGAGAACATCAACGGCCGATCTTCACGTTTACCTGCATATCAATCCTACGCTACAGGTATACGGACTTCGCTGCAGACCTGGGTCAACTTCACCAGGAATAACCATCTTAACGGAACACCGTATGCAGACGTCCCCGCAAGCACGCAGAGCAGCTCCTCGACAGCGAAAACCTTGTTAAAAACGGTGTAAGTACGCAAATTGACTGTGACATCGACAGGAATACATTCACACGCGCTGAGGACCGATGCGCTTGTTGACAAAAAGCTGCTTCTGGGCAGTCTAGATGCGGGACAACGTTCATGGAGCACTGAATTCATATCTCAGAAGCATGAAGCGTGTATACCTGTCCATCGTGCATGTGGTGGAGTGCGCGAGCCGGAGCGGCGTCCAGCACCCATAGAAATGCTATGCCGAGTTTTGTCACTAGAGCTATCGACCATGCCAATACGTTGCGGTAGTGGGCACAAACAAATGACAGTAGCTGACTGGTGCTGGCGCCACTGTCTCTTCTGTACACGAGGTCAGCAACAATCAGTCCAGTTATCAGTCCAGTTATCTATACACTCGCAGCCCACCAAGAAACGCTCAGTACAACAGTTGTATCAATCAACGCAAAACGTTAATTGACAGAAGTACAAGAAGTATGAATTTGGAGTTACCTTGTGAGCATGGGCTGCTGCTGCCCGTCGTGCCTCGTCGCACTCGGCGACTTCGAACAGTGTCTTGGTTTTCTTGCGCAAATTTGTCGCGATCATCACGGGGTGAGAAGGCAGGCACATCAAGACGATCGAAAGTAGGCTCCCTGAAGAAATTGCTCTCCACTATGGGCATCATGTACGGCTGCAGCCTTCTGTGCGTGGCCTGAACCGCAGTACTAGTAAGCTTGAAACCCACCTGAGAACGAACGTTCGTTAACAGAGAGTCGATACAGAATGAACAGTATCTTCTTCAAGCCACATTATTTAATAATTGTGATATCTTGGAGTGCAAAAGTGTACTCAGGGGCTGTTCGCTGATGCATGGTCCCAGTTTGGTGCAGCATAGATGTAGTCGTTGAGGAGTGGGCGCACCTTCTAAAGCTTTCTACGACGACAACAGCATGCCAATTGACTGCTTCAAGCTACTAAAGAGGATATGCCATCCTGGAAAACTCATATATGTCCTCGATCATGAATCTGCGGTGTGCTGTGCTGCAAAGAAGTCAACTCTGGGCTGTCACCCGTGTGCACGGTGCGGCTAGAAAGGTGCAGTGTTCACTATACCATTAACGTCTGCACACAGACGAAAGAAAATGAGACATTTACAGGTCAAGGCATTCGCAACAGAGGTGCAGGATGTATACCTATACAAAAATGACGCGAGGTTTCCGGGTAGTCAGTACCGGAATTAAGGCAGTTTGTGCGTGTTATTTACAGACATATTACGTCCATAGGACTGGAGAATTGGAGCAGAGCATGGAAAGAATCAAAACTGCTAAGAGCAACAAGCATATGAACAATTAGAGCAACAACGAACATCCATAAGAAGGGCATGGTGACGGATACCAGCTGTAGACACTCAAGCTCCAATCCACACATGCCTCAACACTCTGTGACACTGCAAGATGTCAGACTCTACTAGTTGGAGATCTCAGGCTGGGGCGTCGAGGGACTGGAGAATTGTAGCAGAATTCTGTAAATTGTCGTAGGTGTGGCTTTTTTGGAGTGAGACTATGCATGTGTATTCCAACAGGCTTTCCGGATCTGGGCCGGCCTGCCCAGGCACATTTGATCAGCTGGCGTACCAAGAAACTCAAGGTCAATCACAGGAGATAATCAGATTGCAGCTGGTGCGTACGATCTGGACAGCCTTCTGCATCGTAGTGAAATAAACTCTTACATGGTAAGTTCAATTACACTCCTTGTTGTAATCTCTCTTCTTGCGGCATACACAAATCCCATATGACATGGGCTTGCATGAAATGCAAAGGACCACAAGCATCAACAAACAACGGCGAAAGGAGCAAATCGCAAATCAATAGGCCTGCACACGCACGACGATACACAGAACCAAAGCAGTGAGGGGCACCAAAATAAGAACAAGCGGAAAACCCTAATGGGAGGCGGAGGCGTCGCACCCAGCGCCTACACAAGAGCAGCACATGCTAGCACCACAAAGTCGCACACAGGGCAGCACAGGACGGACGGCCCGCAGCCAGGGGCGGCGCAGCCTCCACCACGGGCAGCCCCTGGGTGGCATATTCTGGAGAGACCACGCTGAGGCGCCACAGCAGGAGGGCACCCGCGCGGTAGCAGGCTGGCGGCATGAGGGTGCGGGGGACAGCAGCATGGAGTCGGACGGTGGGGGACGGGATACTGGGCCGCCGGGGGTTGGAGGAGCCAAAGGTGGGGTGCACGAGAAGGGCGGCGAAGGGAACGGGGGGCAGGGGGAGACTGGGGATGAGGGCAGCAACGCACAGGTGGGAGGAAGGACAGGGGGGGAGAGCAACGCGCCAAACGGAACTGAAGAGAGTGAGATCAGGGGGCGGAGTCGAGTGGTGCGTTTAGTGAAGGACTTGCGGGGGAGCTGTTGTGTGAACTGGAGGAAGGGAACGAACTTGTGGATAGAAGCACTTGTTTATGTATTCAGATGCAACAACAACTGACAGTTGGCAACACAGCACGCACTGGTATGCATGGTCAGGTTGCAGTCTATCGGCAGTATTACAACGGTGCTAGCACTGCAGAGCCCCACAACCAGGTTCCAAACCACGGACGGATGTCGCATTATACATGCTGCAAACCCCACGACCGCCCCTCCGCTGCAAGCTGCAACATGAAATCACAGGCCTCTGCCTGTAGTGAAACCCCTGTAGCCACCTGGATGGCCGTGCGCATGCAGCTGCGCCATCACAGCATGGTATGGGACGGGGTGTCCCAGGTCTGGTCGAAAGAAGCCTCAGAGGCAGCCCCGGGCCCAGAAGCCTTCAGGCTTGAACCTTGCCCGGTGTCTTGTGTGCCCTTGCGGGAGGGCAGCGCGTGGGGGTCGTTGTCGGTGGCGAGCCAGGTGCGCGGAACGGCAGCCGCGAGGAAGCGCGGCGCAGCTGCAGCCTTCAACACGCCAAACCCCTCAGGCTCTAGCCCCATGTGCCACAGCGCACCTGCATGCAGCTGCCTGTGTTAATATTAGAGCCGGCATTGGGGCGCAGGCCCGATCTGTCCTTTGGTTTCCCTCCCGAGCAAAACAACAGGTGTGTGACCAAACGTCAGCCACCGATGGTGACATCGCAGCTGCTCAAATCAAGTTTCGTTGAAAAGGAATGCAGATGGTTCCCAGCGCACTGGAGGTTCTGTCCTTTCTCCATGTTTTTTAGTCCCAGCGATGCAATATTTTATGCCAAACACAATGATCCAAGAGGTCAAAACTTTCGGAAAGTGATTGCATCAACAAGTTCCCATAAGTTTCAATTTTTTCCCTTGCGGCAGCGCGTTCGCCAAACATGCGGGATAGATGCACACCGGTCTGCCTTACGTACCTGCACGCACTGGAGCAGGTGCTGGTATTGTTCTGGAGCAGGTGCCATGTATCGCTGTGGCACAGGAGCAAGATACCAATACATTGTGGCCCATACAGTCGTCTTGATATTTTTCATTCTGTAGCAGAGGATCATTGTTGACCCATGCTGGACCAGCGATCTTGATGCCCCATGCAAGCGTGCTGGCCCGCCCGCCCTTCACAATCCACTCCCACAAATATGGCTTGGCTGTGAACGCTCAGGCGCAGGTGCCGCTCTGGCGTAAATAAGACATGACATCCCTGGTGGCCAAAAGCCACACAAGCATGGTGCACGTGCCGAACGCACACAGTGTTAGGCGTTGAGCTCCACTGCCATCACAACCTTTCCGGCGCTACATAGCGCTGGTATGTGCAGTTATGAATGGGACAAGGTTTTACAAGGCTATTACTTGAATGATCAGGTCCATGGCCATGGCCAGTGTCAGTGTGCACAGGATCAGGATGGATATGGGAGAGGAAGCATGGGCAAGGTGACTGCACCAGACTAAATTCGAGGTTGGTATCGGACGGTACACGTTGTTGAACCAAACATTACACGTTGCTGGGCCCACTAGTACTCAGGTCGATGTAATCACTAGCACTCAGGACAGACAGACAGGCCAGCCAGCCAGGGAGACGGCGCATGAATTGCAAGACAAGTGTGTGCGCAACTCACTCAACAGTTGCGTATCGGATATTCGGGTGCCTGGAGAAGAGAGGTACCAAAAGTTGGGAACGGTCCGTGCGTAAATGCAATGCTGTGCCAATCGAGTGCGTGCAGTGGTTACGATGTCTTGATGTATGAAGTGTGCTGCGGTTTGCTACCCCGTATCGTGCCTAGATAGCAAGTTTGCCGTTCCAATTGTGAGAAGGAAGAAGCACCGATAGATATGCAACGTCTGATAGCAGCATTGTTCTCAGTTGCTGCTGACGATACTTGCAGGCCGTACAGCTGTGTAGATCTAGTCACCGCCTGCGCGGGCTCCATTTATGTGCGCACATGTATACTCCAGCTCTATCGCCTTCAGTTCCTGTCACCTGACGTGATCTTCAGCCACCCTTCACGGCGTGCTATCCTGGTAGACATCATGCTAAAGGGGCTGCCAAGACCTCCAGTTTCTGTAATGTAATCTCTCCAGTTTCTGGTTGCATTTCTGGGCTGCAGCGAATGCATGTAGTTACATCGACAGGATGTGGCTAAAGGTGCAATGAAAAGAACACTCAATATAGCCAAGCAGGGCCCAAAACAAAGACACCGGAGGAGGCAGCACAGGTGCCAATATGAAACAGCCCCACTGCCCCTCAATCCGCGGCAACCGTCGGCACCAGCAGGCCAGGCAGGTGTGCACAGCCGCTGCCACGGAGTACAGGTGCACCCCAGACCGACAGCGAGGGCATACGCATGTACATGCCTGGCTGGGGGGGGGGGGGTGCACTACGGCCCATGGGCTGTTCATGTACTGCAACTGGGGAAGGGGGGAAACTGGGGAGGCGTTTGCAGGTTCTGTAACCACAGGGGGACTCCCCAGAGCCTGTAGATGTCCCCGGTTGCGACTGCATGTGAATGCGTGCTCGAAAAGCCCATGGGCCATCGTGAATCCCCCTCTCCTGGCCGTTTTCTGGCGGCATGTGCCTCTGGATCTGCTGCCAGATCCAGAGGCACATGCTTCTGGATTGCTTGAGCTCTGGAGAGGAGTCCAGAGTGGAGGAATGAGAGGAAGGCATGCTCCTGCAGTAGCGGTGAGTTGCCCGGCAACTTCGTCCAGGGCTGGTGATGCGAAGATCGTGAGAGCCTGTGCTGCGAACAAGATGCAGGCGAAATCCAGTGATTGCAAGGTGTTGCCACTGCAGGCCTTGCATTACGGACACATAGTCGATTAAATCTTGTGGTAGATCCATGTTGAGGATGCAATGAAGGGCTTTTTGAGGATGTTCAAGTGATGGAGAGCAGCTACGGTTCAACCGTAATGATCCATGTTGTCAGTGGCGAAGAGGCTCTCCAGAGCAAACGATGCATGCCACGTGAACTGGTGCAGAAGCCACACCACAAACGGGACCTTGGCGCTTGTCACAACCAGCAATAGGCAAAGCTGTCCATGCCTGGAGCATCTTGTGCGTGCTTGTCCTACGCTTTTGAGTAGTACCACATGCTTGCTCCATCGTAGACACCTGTCCTGGTTTGGTTGTCAGTGCTTGTCCTGTGCCTTTGGGGGTGCTCAGGCCGAAGGCCTTCCTGGGTATCTCGTGGCTCTCGATTAGCTGTTTTGTTGGGCGTGCGCCAGCCTCTGCGGTCTACCGTAGTGCGCTGCTGATGGCATGTGGTCCGCTTCCAGGGGAGATGAGTAAGTTGTGCAAGGGGGGTGCGCCCAGTGGTGGTAATGTTGGCACTGGAGTTGGCGTAGCAGGGGGTGGGAAGGGGTGGGCCCCACAGGGTGGGGCCCCCCATCGGGCTGCTCCACGCCTCGCACCCCACAGCTGCACACCAGAACCACAGCCCTACAACAGTGCATGCACTGCGCTGAGACTCCCCACGAGGTACTCATGCAGCTCTGGAAAGGAGGCGCCCTGTTGAACATGGTGTTGAACATGGTTGAACGGGAACAGTCAGTACTTGGCAGTTGCTGCCACAGAGCGCTGCATGTGTGCCCGGGCCTGCCTGCTGATTCCTTCACGCATGCCAGGTGCACACGTATACGTACGTACAGCCTCCTACGCAGTGCCTGTTCTCATCAAAGGCCACGGAGGCACGTTGATCGGGCTGCTAAGCGACGCTGCGTCAGTTGCCATCCAAGCAGTTCACGGGCGGGGTCCCCACACCGCCAGAAACTGCGTACCACCAGGGCAGCTAGCACCAGAAAATTTTCATTCACGGCTTTTGGGGAACTCCCAAGCATGCATCGAGTGCCGCACATAATTGTAGCTTGCCCGCTGCACTGCGGCGCGGCGCGGTGGTGCCGCCAGAGGCACGGCGTTGTTCTGAAACACCTGGCAGTGGCTGCTGCTGTGTATTCTTTAACTTGCACTAGTCATAATGTTAATATGTCTGCTGGGACGCTGATGGACTTTCCGTGGCACACACTGTTGATGGAAAACAGTCGCTCGTGTCCACAATTCACCAGGCTCCCCGTAGACAAACATTATGGATGGACATTGGGGCATGGATTGGCGCAAGTAGGCATGCAGGTCACAACCCTGCGCCCCACCATGCGTTTTGCCTTCATGGCAAGAGCATCGCTAGGGCCTCGCATGAGCAGATCTGGCGTTGTAAGATCACGGGTGGAGAATTAAAGGTGTGCGAGGGCCTCCACACATGCCTTCCCTCCCTGTCCCACATCAATAGCACCAAAAATGCATGCTGTGCTACTTCCTTCATTCAGAGCCTTCTGTAGTGGAGTCCTGGCGTCCTTGTCCAATCAGGTCCATTCTTGGAATCCTGCTGGTGACACCAGCAGCTGCATCCCCACACTTGTCTCATATGCCACGCGTTTCGAGTTGCCAGCGCCTGTGCATGTGCATCGCGCCAGCTTCCCAGCCCCACTTGTGTCCACTTGCGCTGGTGTTACCACAAGGTCCACGACCTGTTCCTTGCCCTCCTCATGCATGCTCCTATTGCCCCTCTGGCCGAAGATGTCGTGCAGACAGTTGCAAAGCTGCTTTGGCAGGAGGGTGGGGTGGGGTGGGGGAGGCTCGGTTCCTAGTGTTGGGGAAGCTATAGCTGTGGAAGAAACATGAATAGTGGATACAGGAATCTCATGCACACATGCCTGGGTTGAATGCATTGAGGAGCGCACTGGTACAGTTTTCATGCACGAGCATGTTCTTGGACTTGAGTGCGGTGACCAGCACGGGCGCAGCGCCGGCATGCAGGAGAGCAAGCTTGTTGGAGTCAAGGAAGGCAAGCTGGCTCATGAGCATGGTGCCGAACTGCACCGCCAAACCCACAAACGGAGGCTGCCCGCTGTGGCCCAGCGACTTGCCTGAAGAGTGTGGCAGGAGGCCCTTCAGAACCCTGCACGTATTGTCAGCGTTGCTGTGATACCTCTCCTGAACGAAGAGATGTCTATAATCATTCGCTCGCGGCACGTTACGACACCTCTTCTGGGGGAGCCTGCAGAGCATTCATGTACATACACACTTCTCTGCAGTCTGCAGTTATAGAACTGTGCTTCGAATTCAGAGCTCAGTAGGGCACTTGAAGGCCCCTGTCCCCACTGGGAATTCAGTATGGCTAAGAATAAAACCCTAAACACAAAACCCTAATGGGGAACCATGCTAAGCACTATTGAGCACCGATGATTACTGCTGTGGAAAACTGGGGCTGCCTTTTTGAAAGTGAATGATTGCGACGCAGTGTGATGTCATTGGCAGCGACTGCACAGGTGGCTAGAAGCGTGCCTTGTGATGGTTTCACAGCCCCCAACCAGGCCAATCATTTCCTTCACAGAGTCTTGGCATGCAAGCTCAGCCAGAGCTCCCAGCACGTAGGCACACCGCTCCGGCTCAGCCACCAAAGCCACAATCAACAGCTCCTACATGCTGCCACATCAGCTGAGATCGTATTGCAGGCACGACATGAGACTGAACGCAACAACACAACCAGCTCCACCTGTAGCCATCTCCACCGGCCAGTGGTGTACTGGTCCACCTTGACTGAGTGACAAAGAACTGAAACACGTGGGTGCCTGGCAGCCTTCCAGCTGCGGGGATAGAGCGGGGGTGCGCAGGGGGGGGGTGGCACACGCGGGCAGTCTTGGGTGTCAGGACGTCCACGAGGCCCTCCATGTGCTTCACAGCCTGGTACATGCAGCCTGCCGCCTTTGCGGCCACCTCCACAGAGCCTTTGGTGATGGCCTTGTGCAGCACCTGCAGCCCCTCCGGTGCCAGAAGTGGCCCTGCACCGCCCCCTTGCTCCTGGAGCATCCATGCATGACGCATCGAGAAATCATGAGGCGGCCACAACCTCATGTTTTAACACAATCTATGGCCGGATAACGCAACAAGGGCGACAGCCCAGATTGGAAAACAGGAGACTGCGAAGCAGGTGCCAGAAACCTGAAAGAGAGTTATTGAGGAGGAGCCGTGCAAGGTGATGCAGTGGAGGTGCAGGATGTGGCCTGGGTATGTAGAGCACGTCTTTGCTGAGGGCCGTGCAGAAGGCTGACAGTCAGCTGCTTGCAGCAGATGAATCGGATTCATTTGCCGCCTTGAGATTCGTTCAGGGGCTACCAGAAACACTCCTCTGATGCTTGACCTTGCATGTGCAAACGCAAACAGATGCTTGGCAACAAACGACATAGATAATGGGTATAACAAACTGAACATATGAAGAATAATAGATAATGTATACGACTGTTAAGATTAGTAGTAAACAGTATGTGAATAAACAAATTCATTTACTCGAGGGCTGCGCCATACTCGGCTTGAGCTTCGGCCTCGGCGCCACAGTGGCAGAACTTGCATGCAACTCGTAAAGGGAAAACCACCAGAAACCCTAACGCATCCAGCCCAGGAGCTCAAAAAGAAGACGAAGGTGGCTTTGGGAGGACAAGGATTCAAACCCGGGCCCTTGCAGAAACGTAGTACAGGCTTAGTCATCCCAAGGCCAGAGTACACGATGGGTTTGCTGCGAGGTGCAGACGTGCCAGAAGGTGCCAGAAGTGCAACAGGATTTGTGAGTATGCATGCCACGAAAAAGATACAGTTCATGTGCGTATCTTTGGCAGCCCATCCTGCAAATCAAAACTCATACCAATGAGGGTGTCAAGCAGCAGAGGGTGCCGTTGCCGCGAAGCAGGCTGGCAGGCAGCATGCAGCATGTACAGGAGGCCCTTTGCGGCATCCTCATGGGCCGCTGTCAGGCGCACCCAGGACGGCGTGGAGGAGGATAGTAGGCTCAGGATGGCGGGCACGAGGGGAGCGAGGCGGTGAACTGACTGTGTGCGCCCGGTCATCGCCACAAACAACTGAGCTGCGGTGAGCTGCATGTTGGAAACACCTGGAAAACCTTACTAAAACATGGGCACCGATTGAGGCAGATCGCTCTATCTAAGCAGCGCATCATCAGATGAACGCTTACAACTGCTAAATGTACACGTAGATGAAAACTAACGCCATTGTATGGTGCTGTGGTAACCTGGTGTTGGCACTCCGCGCTGTTGAGTGTCTACTGCAACTGCTGTAGGCCCAGAAGTCTTCCCTGTCAATGTGGTAGATGCGAGAATGGCTTATGTGGTTCTGCGCTTTCGGCGCGTTGGCGTTACTACTGCAGCATTCTGGATTGGTGCATGAGCCTTCCAGGTCAATGGAACACGAACGACAGATACTGAATTATGTAATGCTATGAGTGTCTCAAAGTATCATTGCATATAACTTTATCTGGCTGGTAGTGCCAGGCGTTTTCCTAAGCTGTATTTGTCCTGTGGTCTGCAATGCAACACCTGCTCATGTGCAGGCATGGGTTAGTATGCCGCATGAAGAACGAAAGGAGTACGATGGTAGAACATATCCATACCTTGCTACGGTCATGCGGGCATTCCACTTGGAAGCTGCGCTTGATGAAGTTGGACACTCGTGCCTCAGTGGCTGTCCTGAACAGCAACTGTAAATTGCTGAAGTCTTCGTCATCTGCCATCACTGCCAGCAGACCAGACGCTACATGCTGCTCTTCTGGGAGCCCAGTGTCGAGAAGCTTGCTGGCTATGTCAACATAGTTCGTCTTTGAGAGTTCCATGCAGGTTGCGCGGTGCTTCAATGCCAACGCCCAGAGCTGCGCAGCCGCCTCCTCTTTAGAGAGTTCCAATCCACTGGCGCTCTGTACAAGCGCGCTTAGAGCGTTAGATCCACCTCTTGTGTGCTGCTCGGTATAACGCAACATGAGCACCTCACAAAGCAGGAATGGCACGAGTAAAGTATTATTCAAAGTATGCACTTATACCTGTGCTTCCTGGAGTTACATGGGACGTGCGAAGCAGTCGAATGCGCACCTCCCTGCCTGCCATCAGCGGCAGTAGGTTGGCAACCTGGTTCATGGGGTTGTTCCGGTAGGTGTTATCGGTGTCTTCCCCCATGGTTGCCGCAACCGGAAATCGGCTGTTGCTGGCTCAGGTTGTGATAGCGCTGGCAGTTTCAGACTCCCTACATGCGTGCCTTCAACCCATACACAATCAGGGCAGCACAACCATGCGCAAGACCACCCGCAGATCAATTCCTGTGTGAACGAGGTGTTCAAGCAGAGATACATATGTGATGTTAGTAAGTATTGCACATCCGTCGTGGCTGGTGTTGGAAAAATGTACATTTGAATACTTAGATGTAAAAACATGTTACAATGATTCTGTGGTTGCGAATCAGTAGGCAGTATCTGAGTTGTGCCCTGGCTCGTGGTCGTGGCTTTGTGTTTCGTCACTATT